>CM077149.1:155592431-155874931 GCA_039583875.1 Platanthera guangdongensis | reverse complement strand
GACCCAAATCGAATCATTTCTCGTCCGTGATCTGGGAAGGCCATGAATGAAATCAATCGCGATGTCCTCAAATTTCCACTCCGGCACCGGAAGTGGCTGTAGCAATCCCGCGGGGTTTCTGCACTCCGCCTTCACTAGCTGGCATGCCTCGCAATGAGTCACAAAGTATATAATGTCCTTCTTCATCCCCGGCCAGAACATCATCCTCTTCAAGTCTGCCATCATCTTGGTGATCCCCGGGTGTATAGGATATCTGCTACAATGTGTTTCCTCCATGATGTCCTCCCGAATCTGACCTCCTGCGGGTATATAGACCCTGCCTCTGAAATATAGCAACTCATCTCTCAGTGAATAATCTCCCTTCAAACCCTCCTTCAAGGCTTGAAATAACGGCTCTGCCCATGCATCTGTCTTATGTCCGTCCCAGATGCAGTCCCGAATATCATCTATGGCAATCATCGATGCTAGATACTCCATGTATAGCCCTGGATCATTCTCGAATACTAGGGATATCTGCATATCTCTTAAAGACCGGACTAGCTCCATGGACATCAGCTGTGGTTCCTTCCCAGACGTATCTCCTCTCCGGCTCAGAGCATCTTCCACCACGTTCGCCTTGCCGGGATGGTAGTGCATGGTGTACTGGTAATCTGACAGGAACTCCACCCAACATCTCTATCTGATGTTGAGTTCCTTCTGTGTGTCCACATATCTCAAATTCTTATGGTCGGAGAAGATATTACAGTGAACCCATAGAGGTAGTGTCGCCAAATCTTCATAGCAAAGATCATTGCACCTATCTCTAGATCATGCACCGGATAGTTCTTCTCATGTGTCTTCAGCTGTCGGGAGGCATAGGCTATTATGTGCCCGTTCTGCATCAGAACGGCACCCATCCCCTGGTAGGAGGCGTCTGTGTACACCTAGAATCCCTCCCTTCCCGACGGAAGAGCGAGAATGGGAGTCGAGGTAAGCCAACCCTTCAACTCCATAAAGGTCGCCTCGCACTGTGGCGTCCAAATGAAAGGGGATTCCTTCTTCGTCAGGGATGTAAGAGGGAGTGCAATCCGGGAGAATCCTTCGACGAACTTCCGGTAATATCCGGCAAGTCCCAGGAAGCTCCGTATATCCGTGGCTGTCTTCAACAGTGGCCAATCCTGAACTGCCCGAATCTTGGCCGGGTCTACTGCCAATCCAGCGCCGCTGATGATATGACCTAAGAAGGCCACCTCCGTACAAGGGTGGAGAATTGTGTTGAATGTCGACCGAGAGCCCAGATAAGCCTGGACTGATCTTCTCTCCTTGGGCGTACACTATTCATCCTGATTCAACACGATCATATTGAGCACACCATGATAATGAACAACTACTCACAAACTTATGAAATACCTACGGGAGTTTTCTTTTGAGTCAGGGTAACCCTAGATATCTCGGCCAGTCTATCGTTGATGTTTCAATTATAATTATGCTCGGAGTGTGGATGAGGAATCCTGTGTATGAAAATCCCCAATTATAATCTCGAACTTCCACTCTAACTCGGGCAGTGACTGTAATAGTTCCCCAAAAATTCTTGCACTTAACCTTCATCGAGCGACATACCTCACGGTGCGTCACAAAATCCATGACGCCCTTCTTCACTCCAGGGAGATACACGTTCTGAGATACACCAAACTTCCGGTGATTAAATTTCTCATTTGTATGGGTAGCCAACGACTCTATCAAATCTCCACTTCACAATCAGATTCTTATCCCTACAAATACGCCCGAGTAGCACCGAATACGGTTTACGTCCATTTCACTATATTTATGACGCAAAGTTTTCTAGATGAGGTCTAAGGGAAACCCAAATCAATAATTATTTGCCCAATAAACAAAAGACAAGCCCCCAATAAACAAAAGATAAGCCCCTACCTACATTGGGCTAAGTATCTTTGATATTACCATATTATATCTGTCCTAGCTGGGTACACAACCCCTAGGGCATCAATCTTCGACTTGTGGTTCCAACCTGAAAACTGTTGATATACTCCATACTTTAAACCCTCCGAGTCATATTTACGACAACCTTATCTGGGTCAAAATGTTCCCAATTCCAACTGGGTCTCTTCCGAACTTGAATTCCTATCTGACCTTCGGTGTTTGTCGTGGTGGTTGTCTTCAGGTAATCTTGTTACTGGTATGAGGGTTAAGACTATGTGTCATCTACCATTCTGTTAATGGATTATTGGTATCAACTCTCCTTAAAGCAGTCCTACCGGTTTGAGTAATCCTTGATAGGGACCGTAGAGCCACCTGAGTTTATGGCTTAGGTAGCCATTCTCGTGTTATACTCCTCCTTTATTCTATTTAGGTATCTCCTTATCTTAACCAAGTTCATACCCAAGGTCTATTTCAGACATGGGCATACTATAAGTTATCATGGTTAGTCATGTCTCCTAGTGTGTTGAGTCTAACTCTTTAACCAAAGAATTATAAGATGGGATCATCGCAGCCGGAGGTGCTCCCTACTGGGGGCAGGGTTTGTCGCAGGCTATAAAGAAGAATTCCAATTGTTAGCTGATGAACAAGTGGAATTAATGAAAAGGTGGACTTTACATGTGATTCCCCTTATGGGCACACCACTGCTTCCGTTGCTAGTTTGTCCGCAAAATAAGCTCGTGCGGGGGTGGCCTAAGGTTTTTGTGGACTAATTCTCTTTCGATCGAGGTTTGCTTTGATACCACTTGTAAGACCCCCCCCCCCCCCTTCCTTTTTGAACACTGGGGTCTTAGGCCTAGAACCGCCGCTTTGCGGTGACACCTTCACGCCCTGAAGGGTCATCACCACAAATCGCTGATTCTGCCGGCCGATTCGATCACAGAAAAGCAACAAAAGTAGAGTCAGCACAAGAGTGGCAAAACTCTAACTAGAAGTCCACAAAATACAGTCACATCAGAGTAAAATGTCTCCACAAAGGGAGAGTCCACAAAATATAAACGTACTGAAATAAGGGCTTAAGCCCGATACATCAAATCCTCACTACAAAGTCACTCAAGCGGAAGCAATAATAAAACACTACTAAAGTCAGGGGCTCACAGTCCCCGCCATCTGAACTCCGGTGCTAGACTTCCCCATCTCCAAGCGTGCCGTCCTGCGGGGCTGCTCCTCCATGTTGGGCTCCACGATCCCCTAAATGTTGTGGTTCGAAAACCGTTAGTCTAAAATACTAAGTCTTATCATCCTCCACCCCTTCCCCCATGGCCCCTAGGCACCGAGCGGAGAGGAAGAAAGGGGAGGACTTAAAGGTGGAGAGTAGTCAAGAAACAGATGGCAGCGGGCCTATACTAGCAATTTTATAGTACATGTGGCAGTCAAGTAAAGTATGAAAAGTAACCTTAACTTATACGGAAACATATAAGCAAGGGATCTTCTACAAGGCTCTCATCGTATAAAATGTCTCATACCAATTTATACGTTGGGGTGTCGGTTATTAACAGCAATGTATATATAAAGAAAATAACTCTAATTTATTAACTTGCCCACACAAGCTTATAGACCAAGGGGTCATTTTGCAGGGCCTATTGTATAAGCGTACCATACCACTTATACAATAGGTGATATGGGTTTTATGTTATGATTATACCATGACATGCAAGTGGGTTATGATGCAATCATGCAAGTGCAACTCACCCACCCGACTCTGTGCACACAGACCTTTAGTTCCCCCTTTCTGGTGTCGAACCTCCCAGGATACCTCCGTAGTGGCAGACGGAAGCAGTGGGTTGGGCCTCGCCCACCTGTAAACCAGTAAAGCACTACCGGTCAAACCTATCGTATGCCTCAACGCTGGTGCACTAAGCGGACTCCTGCGTACTCTTGTCGGCTGGCGCACCGGACTTCTGTTGGCGAAGTGCTAGTCACACTTGCCGAGTCAATGTATTGGCATCGGTGCATCGACACTCCAATACCGAAGACCCACCACCTTTATTTTATGCACATGTAACTTTATGTATTAGTACCGATCCAAAGCTCCCCGGGCCATCCTACCCCTCACAAATATCAACCGAGCTAAAGCTCGTCGGGCCATTCTGCCCCTTTCCATAACCACCGAGCCTACCGCTCGGACATCCCACTCAAACTAACTTCCCGAGACACCGTGGTGTGTGAAAGTGAACCCCTAATTATTATAGTTGCTCTTTAAGATTTATCACTCCTATAGTTTACGTTAGCCCAGGACTGCCCAAGGTATACCCTGTGAAGGGCTCTCGAAGGCACTGGGAACTACGATGGGATTACGCACAAAGCTCCCTTTTGCAAGGCACTTACTATTATTGGTTTCTACCTGATTTCACAACCCTTAGTTAATTTCACTGAGTCTAGCCCTAGTGCATTTAAACACTTCCTCCCTACGGGAAGGACGATCTTTCGCCGATCCCGAGCACCACCTAACACTAGTCAACCTCTCACTCTACAAATCATGTCTTTCAATGATGAACTCCTTTATTTACCCAAACCAGCAACCTACTGAGGATTCAACTCTCTAAAATCCACTACCCACTCTAGTTCAATTCCCGCAGTTATTATATGCAGACCACCTTATACTATATGAGGTGTATAAAGGAGGTACTCTGGATTGTCTTCCAATTCTCCTATAAATTTTACCAGAGGTCTATCATAACAAATTTAGTTTAAAATCAGAGATCCATAATTTTTCTAATTAATTTGATATTTATTGAATTTTCTCAAATGTTTGGCCATGGGCAATTTGAACATAAACTATATGATCTACTCAAGTATTGGCCACCCAAAAATTTTGATCACTAAATTAACAGAGATATATGACTAGATACAATTTTCCATAATTATTCAGAAAATATTTGACCTCTAAATAATTTATCCAAAATATTTCCCTTAATCATATGTAAAGAAGGAAGTACCAAAATTATTCATCAGAAAATTATACAAAAATTATAGAATCTTAATATGGTTCAGAAGAGATCATTGTACAAAAATCATAATTTTAGAGGCTTGCTAGACTCCAAAATAAATTAAATTAATTTTTCCTGGGAAACCATACTTAATGAAGCAACCCTTAAATATAATCATCCAAATATTCTTTAAAACTTCACAGAGCTTTAAAACATAATAATCAGTTCTTTAGCTAAATTCATCAATTTCCAGCAAGTAGTTTCTTCCTAATAAATTTCTAAGTATTACAAATTACTAATTTGTTAATGAAGTATCCAAAATAATAATCCTAAATTCATAATAAAATTTTCAGAGCTTGTACTAACCTCAAAAACTAGTCAACCCAAATTTCATCATTTTTCAAAGAGTTTTTGTGATATTTTCTATCCCTTCAAGGTTTGTGCCCTAAGCTAGGGTTAGGGTTTTGAGGGGGTTTAAGGCCTCCAAATTCCCTAAAATTTTAACCAGAGAACTATATTATCTTATGATCCTCTCCACAATGTTTCAAGTCAATCCAAGGTCATTTGACCCTATGATCTTCAAACCCTAAAAATCCCCATTAAGGAACCTACCTTAGGGTTCTAGGGCTACCCTACACTTAACCACCCAAAAATCCATTGGAGGGTGAGCCATCTTATATAGAGTTAGTGGCCAAAATATCAGCCTCTGTTGAGGTTATTTGACCACTCAAAACCCAAAGGTGGTGCTTGACCTATTTAACCCTAAAAGGGGTCAAACTAGGGTTGGATCAATACTTAGTCAAAACATCTCCAACTGAGATGAAAATTTTTGCCAGAGCCCTAACATGCCCTCTGTTGGGTATTGTATCCACAATTACCTAGATTTGAGGAAGCCACCAGTCAAGCTAAGATGAATTCACAATGTATTTGATGAAACCTCTTAAGTTGTGCTTGCAGTTATTCCACGCAAAGTGCACACCAATGTCAGGGTGCAGTAGGTCATATACACGGGTCTACATGACGTAATCCCTCGTTGAGCAGATCAGTGTGTTGGCCTACGTGTACTCTCTCTATTGGAGTGCACTTACTTTCAAGTACAGGCCATGTTTATGCAAGAGAAGACAAGGAGCAAGGATGGGTCAAGGAGCAGCACTTGGGTGGAAAGACGAGAATTCGTCCAAGTAAAAGTCGACGAGAATCACCAAGTGATTCTCGCCGATTCGGCGAGAATCACTAGTGATTCTCGCCGAATCGTCGAGAATCATTAGTGATTCTCGCCGACTCCTTCCGGCTACCTTAAAATGGTGCCAAGTAAGATTCGGCGAGAATCACTAATGATTCTCGCCAAACCCGTCGCTAAGCAGGTCGTGAATACCAAGTGAAAATCGTTGAGAATCAACAAGGGAATCGTCGAGAATCATTAGTGATTCTCGACGAATCGTCGAGAATCATTAACTGATTCTCGCTGATTCGTCGAGAATCACCAATGATTCTCGACGAATTTTACTTGTCGTTTTCTCTGGATGCATGCTGACGGTTTTTTGCCGTGGGACTAGTTTGAACCGGATTTCGGGGGTCTACGTGTGGGACCCACAACGGTCATATTGTATGGGGTATACAGTGTATAAATACATGGGTATTTTGAACATGTAGCAAGAAAGAAAAAGAAAAACACGCGAGCACGGTAAAACCCTAAATCGTCGCTTCCGCTCCGCCGTCGCCGCCGCCGCTCGCGATAAGTTGGTCGCCATTGTTGATCGCTTCTCTTCCCGATCTCCGGTGATAGAAGCTTAGCAAAGCTTTGAGTCTCACGTGTCTATCCAGAGATATCTTGTCTCTCGATTTGTTGATCGGGAATAACTTCCCGTCTGAATCGATCGAGACGACCGATCCTTGTGTGACCATTGGAAGACCAAGCTAGCTTCGCTACGAAGATTGGATCTCTAAGTTCAGCAGCCGCTCATCATCATAGCCGCCGATCCCGAAGCAAGCCGCTGCTCTTCTTGCCGCCGCCGATTCCGGGGAGATCCTTTCCAATAGAGACCAAGGTTGTAGACTCTTCGTTGACTTCACGAACACGTCGTCTAACGAAGAGGAACACCGTAGTCTCCAAACGAAGTTTGTATCTCGTGTACATTCTATTTTACATTTGTTGTAAAGGAACGTTTGTTCCGTATTGTAAGGGTTGGGTGCAACCCGGTTTGTGGGAGTGTTGACTCCTACGTGTGGAAGGGTTCCTTCTGTTAGTGCAGGGATTGGATTTCAATCCTGTTGGAGAAGAGACCGAGTCGTCCCTTGTTGGGAGATAGGTCGAAGGGGGAAAGTGGATGTACCCAAGTCGGGGAACCAAGTGCCTGTGTATTCTGTGTGCTGTGCTTGTTATTTTTATTGTGCAGATACCGTCGTAAATTCCGTAAAAGCATTACACGTCACCTATTCCCCCCCCCCCCATAGGTTAACTTTGTTGACACTAGGTGGACTTTAAAGTGGTATCAGAGTGAGGTTACTCATCAAAAAGGCTAACACCTTGAGTAGATTCCTGCCACCAGTGTTAAAAGCATGGAGCTGGATTATGACGTATTACCACTCAAACTCCCTGCATGCACAAAGGATTATTATCCCATCTGGAGGATGAGAGTGTCATTTCACTTGGATGCTATCGATCCTCGAGCATCCTTCATTCTGGAAGAGGGTCCATTTATTCCCATGAAGACCACTGACTCTGGGATCCAAGTGCCCATGTGCATTGCTGAGATGTCAGAGACGGAACTGTCACTATTTAACTTGGATGAGAGGATTCGTCAAATTATCTTGGATATCTGGTCTGGAGCTTCTCGCTCTAGATTAGCAAAATGTAGGACGGCTAAATCCATGTGGGTGATGATCTCAGAGTTGATGGGGGAGTCAGAGAAAGCTGGAATATGCTGTCAACCAGAGGAGGAAGCCTATGTGGGGGTCCTCACCTCTGAAGATGAAGGCAAGCATCTCTCGGACAGCATCAGAGCTCCAGTGTCCATGTCTGAGGCTGAAGAGACCAGTGAGGAAAGCAGCTCTGATGAGGATGACGCAATGGTCACTGGCTCGAATGACATTAACACTGAAGAGCAGGTAACCTCCTCATCCTGCCCCATCTCTTTTGAACTTTCTGTAGACAGGGACTGCTTTCCTACAGAAGATTCTGATTCTCTGAAGAGAGCCCTTCAGTCAAGCAACCTACTTGCTGAGGAGCAAGCTCAAGAGATTGCTCGACTGAAGATCTTGTTGGTTCTCCAATTGGCGTCCAACAAGGTCAAGGACTCTAAGATCTCAGCTCTAGAGAGTAGTCTAGAGAATGAGAAACGTATAGTATCAAACTTTTCCAAAGTTGATGCTATAAAGAGAAAGCAAGAAAACGGGTGGATCTCCCGGATTATCAATGCGTGGAGAAATGGGGAAACGGTATTCCGACCCCCCACTCCAAGCAGGAAGGCAACTCATCATGCCTTCAGGTATGACCACAGGAATAGTCGTGGTCACTGCAAGGGTGATCTGTCCCCATGTGGAGACACCCATAGTGCAAGGGCCGTCGTGGCAACCCACGAGAGAATACCTAAGGCTCACTCTGAGCCCTTTGTATTCACTGCCACTGCCTCAACTCGGTGTGAATCTGTATGTCCCTGCTCACAGAAGACTTCTCACCACATGAGGACACAGAATAGGGAGGATAGAAGTCATGGTGTGAGTTTTCATGGGGCCCCTGGAAGGGGGATGCCTGTGAGAAAGGCACCACCTTCCCGGCCTCATGACGCTCACAACATGCATTCATTCCACCCTTCCACTTGTCTCGATGGAAGAGAAAATTTTGTGAGGCGATCATGCTATATCCCGGTTAGACCTAGGACCGTGACTACCTCAGTCACTAGATCAGGTCGGAAACGGCGATACAACATTCACCCATGTTGGTGCTGCGGCAAAGTGGGACACTTTGCCATCGACTGTTGGCACAACCCCTCTGTGCCAACGGCAAGGGCTTATCCACATTCACGGGACAGAGGTAGCCTTCCGGACAGGTTTTCTGAAGGAAGGCAGTCGAGTGCCTATGCTAACAGGAACCTAGGACCCAATATGATTTGGGTTCCTAAGGTAAAGTAATTCTTTTTTTTGCAGGGTAGTCTCGGTTCCCGCGAATATGATGGGACCTAGACAGTAGGTGGCTCAAGACTAAATTGGAACAAGTTCTGCAATAACAGATGTGATATCTGTTTGAGCATACTCACATTGAGCCTCTAATATGTTCTACCTGTGGGACTAAGACGATGACTCTCAAAATCCCAGGTAATTTTGATCAGTTCAAGGACTTGCGTCATATTGCATCCTCATTTAAAATATATATATATCTCTATCCATGTGTATATTTATACTTATGCTTATACATGTATGTGTGCACCTCTAAGGATAGGTTAACTCAATACATGCAAACCTTTATACATCAATAAAGAGTTAACGAAGATATGTCATCGTGAATCTCGACAACTCACAATTGACATCAAAAAGTTTTTGGAAGAGCCTCGTTCAAATCCAAATAGTTTGGCTTTAAAATATACATGTATTTATCATTTTTATATTGACTTGACATCAGAAGAATTCGAAAATGTTGCAATGCTTCTCAACGTGAAAATTCCTAGTCAAGAAATCTTTCAAATTCGAATTATACAAATCCCGCCGACCCATTATATACTTGAAATCTCGCCGAATTAGACAAATCTCGTCGACCCTTCGCCTTCCTCAAGAATCCCGCCGAAGGAGCAAGCTACACGAGTCCCGCCGACTTTCGCAGAATCCACGCCAAATCGCAAGGTTTCTTCCGTTGGATCCCGCAAGGAAGCTCGTCGAATCTCTCAAAGTTCCCGCAAGGTTTCTCCTTTAGGAATCGCGCAAGGTTCTCGTCGGATCCCCCACCGCCTTCGCAAAATCCCGCAAGTTCTCCATCGTCTTCCCCTAGGTTCCCGCAAGGTTCTCGCAAAGCTCCCGACGAATCCCGCCGAACCCTACAAGAAGCTCTCCAACTCACTTCCGTCTACGCCTTAGGTAACCCCTTCCTCACCCGTCCTTGGACGTCCTCACTAGTGACGCTTTCCTTTTTGAATGTTCATTAAAGTTTAGAGTATGGCTTCTCTCTCTAGATCTGCAATGGCTCCAAGGACAACTGCTGGGTTGGTCACCGGTTGCGAGCTTGTTCGAACTGGGTTCTCTCACGCCTCGGACGAATTCCGCAACATCATTCTGATGCTGGAAGAGGCTGGGCTAACATTCGTCCTGGAGCACCCTTGCAAAATCTTGGACAAAGAAGTACTGGAGTTCTTCGCTACCGCAAGACTCCGAAATGGCGACTCACTAATCAAAAGCAAAGTGGCTGGGGCAAAGGTCAAGCTGTCTGCCAGCAAGCTGACTCGCTTCCTGCAACTTTCTAGCTCGGAGCATGAGGACTATCTGGAGGACGATGACAAAACCAAAACTCTCTTATTCTGCGGCCTCCCACGAGGAACTCGGTCAATAAAGAGAAAGGATATGAATGAAGAAGGGAAGCTCCTGTCTGACATTATTGGAAAGGTGCTCATCTGCAAGCCGGGCTCTCATGACCATATCTCAGCAGATATGTTCAAGATCCTGATAGCTATTGTCTGCCGTAAAAGGTTCAACTGGGGGGAGTTGCTGTTTGAGAAAATAAAGGACACCTTGGGCTCTCCGAGTTTTGGCCGCATCATAAGTCTATATCTAAATCAGCTAAATGGAGACAGGTTTGACATGAGCAAAGGTGTTCCTCTCCACTACTTGAAGAAGATGGACTCAAGTGTGTTTGACCGTTGGGAGAGGCGTATTGGGCAGACTGCCGTGGAAGAGCAACAGGGAGTATCTTCAGCAGTCACCCCCAATGAAGTTCCTGGTACCTTGACTGCAGGAATCGAGGGGGAGCCTCTACCCCCTCATACTGATGTAGTATCTGACATCTCCCAGCTGGCCAGAGATGCTGTGGCAGATCTACACGAAGAAAGTGAACCGGAGCTGGAGCATGGGGAGGCCCCAAACCGAAACGAGCAAGGAGCCAAAGCTACTGGGCTGGAGACTGCTGACAACGAGTTGGAAAATGCTGCTGATATAGATGATTTCTTGGATGATGACGGAGAGGAAGATGGGAATGAGGGACATGAAGTACTGGAGGCTCCGGATCTTGTTGAACCTCCATCTGACAAGCATGCACCAGTGGAGGGGGAGTCAGATAAATCTACAGAGGCCGCCAGCATTCCTCCATTAGAGGCTGTGATTGTATCCAGCTCTACAGATGCTTCTGCTGAAGGGCAAGGCCCACAAGTGCCTCCGGCTATTCCGTTACGAGATGAGCTAGCCACTCACACTATCAATATCATTCAGGGCATTGTGAATGAACTTAAAGCCTCCTTCGATGAAGCTCAGAATAAACTGCTGAACAGGATTAAGACATCTGAAAAGCTCATGCTCAAGAATATGGTGGAGATCAACCATAAACTGGACGTGATGGAGAAGAAATTTGAAGAAAAGTACACTGAGGCCGGCCAAGCTGTCACACTTCTCATGGCCGGATTGAAAAAGAATACTGATACTCTTGCTGTCGTAAATCAGAATGCACATGTTGTCGCTAACAACATTCAAAAGTTTGATGGAAATATGGTCACTCTCAACGCCAATCAGCAGGCCCTGATCACTGAATTCTCCTGGACCACCAAGCACATTGATGACTCTTTGCACTCCTATGCAAACTTCATCGTTGTTGAAGCCAAAAAGGGGGAGAAGGACTACATAGCTAAGATGGCTGAGCTACGCGAAGTCATGATCACAAACTTCGAACAGTCAAACAAGTACGTCTATGACAGCAACTGGTGGATGCTCCACCAGGCGTTAGGCATCCCCTTTGCTGAAAATCCTGCAGATATTCATCCTCCTGAGACTTCTACGGCCGCTGAGGGAGTAGGTGCTGCTGAGGAAATAAGTGTAAGTGCTGCAGATGTTCCCATAAATGAAGCTGATGCTAGGGCTCTCTCCAAAGCTAAACTAAGGAGCATGTTTGACCAAGAGGCCTTAGCAAAAGCCAGGGGAAATAGAAAAGCTCAGGAAGGGACCTCCAAGGAGACTCTAGCTGAGAAGAGAATCAAAATGAGTGAGGAGGAAGTTCGAAACGAAAAGTGGAGTCCAGTTTCAAAGAACATCATCTTGGACACCTTCTGGCTATAAGAAAAGGGAGAACTAAATCGGAACGAAGTTTACAGCCAGTTTGAGTGGGAAAGGTACAAGACGTATGAAGCAAAACGAAATATCTTCTTCAGAAACAACACGGATGCAGATAAAGTTCCTCCTCCCAGATACTACCTGAAGCCTAAAGAGTACATGGAGAGACAAAGGAAGAAGTTCTTGGCGCAAAAACTCAAGGAGGACTTAGCTAAGGAAAGATAGTCAACAACTTGTAGCTTGTCACTCTCTTCTAAAAACATTCAATGATTATTGTTATGATATGAACAATTCTGAGATTATATATATATATATATATATATATATATATATATATACATTTGTATTTGAATTTGTGAATGACTCAAGTCCTGATCTGGTTGCATATGTTCTCTTGTGCTGCATGTTTAATTTCTGAATGCTATGTTTATTATTTGATAGGTGTTATTCATCTTAGCTAGTAGGGTTTTGGCTTCATCAAATAGGGGGAGATTGTTGGGTATTGTATCCACAATTACCTGGATTTGAGGAAGCCACCAGTCAAGCTAAGATGAATTCACAATGTATTTGATGAAACCTCTTAAGTTGTGCTTGCAGTTATTCCACGCAAAGTGCACACCAATGTCAGGGTGCAGTAGGTCAATATACACGGATCTGCATGACGTAATCCCTCGTTGAGCAGATCAGTGTGTTGGCCTACGTGTACTCTCTCTATTGGAGTGCACTTACTTTCAAGTACAGGGCCATGTTTATGCAAGAGAAGACAAGGAGCAAGGATGGGTCAAGGAGCAGCACTTGGGTGGAAAGGCGAGAATTCGTCCAAGTAAAAGTCGACGAGAATCACCAAGTGATTCTCGCCGATTCGGCGAGAATCACTAGTGATTCTCGCCGAATCGTCGAGAATCATTAGTGATTCTCGCCGACTCCTTCCGGCTACCTTAAAATGGTGCCAAGTAAGATTCGACGAGAATCACTAATGATTCTCGCCGAACCCGTCGCTAAGCAGGTTGTGAATACCAAGTGAAAATCGTTGAGAATCAACAAGGGAATCGTCGAGAATCATTAGTGATTCTCGACGAATCGTCGAGAATCGTTAACTGATTCTCGCCGATTCGTCGAGAATCACCAATGATTCTCGACGAATTTTACTTGTCGTTTTCTCTGGATGCTGTTGGACCGGTTTCTGCCGCTGGACTAGTTTGAACCGGATTTCGGGGGTCTACGTGTGGGACCCACAACGGTCATATTGTATGGGTCTACAGTGTATAAATACATGGGTATTTTTGAACAGTAGCAAGAAAGAAAAAGAAAAACACGCGAGCACGGTAAAACCCTAAATCGTCGCTTCCGCTCCGCCGTCGCCGCCGCCGCTCGCGATAAGTTGGTCGCCGCTGTTGATCGCTTCTCTTCCCGATCTCCGGTGACAGAAGCTTAGCAAAGCTTTGAGTCTCACGTGTCTATCCAGAGATCTCTTGTCTCTCGATTTGTTGATCGGGAATAACTTCCCCGTCCGAATCGATCGAGACGACCGATCCTCGTGTGACCGTTGGAAGACCAAGCTAGCTTCGCTATGAAGATTGGATCTCTAAGTTCAGCAGCCGCTCATCATCATAGCCGCCGATCCCGAAGCAAGCCACCGCTCTTCTTGCCGCCGCCGGTTCCGGGGAGATCCTTTCCAAGAGAGACCAAGGTTGTAGACTCTTCGTTGACTTCACGAACACGTCGTCTAACGAAGAGGAACACTGTAGTCTCCAAACGAAGTTTGTATCTCGTGTACATTCTATTTTACATTTGTTGTAAAGGAACGTTTGTTCCGTATTGTAAGGGTTGGGTGCAACCCGGTTTGTGGGAGTGTTGACTCCTACGTGTGGAAGGGTTCCTTCCGTTAGTGCAGGGATTGGATTTCAATCCTGTTGGAGAAGAGACCGAGTCGTCCCTTGTTGGGAGATAGGTCGAAGGGGGAAAGTGGATGTACCCATGTCGGGGAACCACTATAAATTGCCTGTGTATTCTGTGTGTTGTGCTTGTTATTTTTATTGTGCAGGTACCGTCGTAAATTCCGCAAAAGCATTACACGTCACCTATTCCCCCCCCCCCCATAGGTGAACTTTGTTGACACTAGGTGGACTTTCACCCTCTAAGACCTCCCACCCAAATTTGGGGGTATTTTGAGGTGTTTAGGACACCTAATTAATTTATTCATGGATTATTAAATTTTCTTAAAAACTATATAAACTTTTTCTCCAAAAATTCTGAATTTTGTCTAGCCCCTAGGTATAGCTAGGGTAGACTCCCTGCCAAAATTTCAATTAATTTGGACCAAGGATGAAGTGTGGGCACTCAGTTTAATGTCTGCCTAGCCCTAGGTATAGGTCCCACCAAAATGAGTGCTATGGTCAAACCAGACACCCAAATTAGTTCAAACCAATTTTTTATTAAAGTAGACTCACTGGTCTACAATTTTCATGCTGATGACTTTTTATGCAACAGCATCTATGTATTTTTTAAAATTAGAAACATTAAATACAGAAAGTGTGACATAATGAAATAATCTGATATTATATCCTATAGTATATTATCATATATAGCACGAATCTTGACGCAACAGTCAACGGCATCTGGTCATCTTCAACCTTGAGCCGACGGCCAAGATTTATCCCGCCTGGAGCTCCTTCCAAGCGCTGCCGCCGGCGATCCGGCCACCTCTCCGGCCGGCCACCGCCACCACCACCTCCATTGAGGTGGTGGCTGTCGCCAGGCGGCGGCTTGGCCGCCGGAGGGCCATTTTCCGGCGAAGCCGAGAAGTGGAATTTGCGGAAAAACCATGGGAAATTTCGAATTGGAACGGGCTCAATTGAGCCCGAACCTTGGCCCTAACGATTACTAAGATCTACCCATGAAAGAAGGAGTAGAGGAGGACCTTGTCGGCAGCCTGAAGTCGAGACGATCGTCGGAAAGCCATCTTTGAAGGCGGCGCCGCTCGGTTTCTGCAACAACACAGTGGGGTGGCTCGGTTTCTTCAGGTAAGGGTTGGGAAATCCTCCTCTCGGCCCACTGAAGGTGTTTAAAGACTCAGTTGGGGAGGGGAGAGGCTATATTATCAATGGCCATTAAGGTCATTAATGGCTACATTCGGCCATGGTGGAGGGGGCTGAATCAGGCCCTTATTGACCAGGGAAGTGGCTGGAAACTTCTCCCCTTCCCTAGGGGAGTTGAATCCAGCCATTAAAGGTGGCTTTTGGATTCCCCTTGGCCGAGCCCCTTCCTTCCCCCTTCATCCATTTTTCTCTCTCCTCCATAACCATGGAAATGAAGCTATCTCTCTCTCTCCTAGTCATCAAGTTGACTTGGTCAATCTGGAGGTCTATTGGCAGCCCATCCATACACATTATCTCCTAAAGAAGCCTTATGAGGAGGCTTGAACTTGGGCTAGCCTATTTGGGCTAGGTTGACCCAAGTAGGCTTGGGTTGACCTTGGTCTTTTTGACCTTTTTGGTTGCCCCTAAAGAGTCCCTGGTGTCCCATTGATCTCTCCTAAGGTCTAGGTAGGGTTGGATAGGGCTGACTTGGCACCTTGGAGGTCACTTGACCCTTGGTAATGGCACTTTGACCACTTTAGGGCTAGAGTTGACTTGGGTCAACATGACCATTTGGGTTGACCCCAATGGGTCCTTAGTGACCCATTGACCTCACCTTAGGTCTAGAAAGACCTGGTCAAGGTTGGTTGGGCACATTAGAGGTCAACTGCCCTTTGTTAGGGCACCTTGCTCAATTTAGGCCTATGGTGGTCCTAGGTCAAATTGAGCACTTTGAGTTGACTTCAATGGACCCTTAAGGCTCTAGTGGACCCTCTGGTAGATTAGTGATGTTGTGGTGGGGTCATGGAGTCATGGTGAAGCCCTAAGGTCAAGCCCTAGGTTTTGTGATGAGGTTGTGCCACAGGTAGACCAAGGTAATTTTCACCTTGGCCTTCTATCACTTGGCCCTTTTTAGTTTCCTAGGGTTTTGTCATGACCTAGTCATGGCCAAAACCACCCTTAGGGGTCTAGTTGGAAATGGGATGTTACACCAGCTTCTTAAGAAGCTTAACCTCCCTCCTCGTCAGCTCGCCTTGATCCACTTTAGGGCCCAGGTAAGAGTTCAGCGAGCTTGGGGAGGGGAGGGGAGAGTAGTGGGTTGCCCGCGAAGATTCCTCGGCAGCGGATTGGCTGGGGGGAACTGTGGAGACAAACAACAGCAAAAAGTGGAATGCAGGAAAAGCGCATGAGACAGGAATCCAAGCAAAGTTGACCTGACGAGCTCGGCAGCTCGAAGGAGATGCAGGGAGGAATGAACCTCAGATCCTTCCCGCGACCTGGGCCGCGAATCCTCGGTGGGAGAAGCTCGAATCCTGGGGTAGGGATGGTTTTCAAACCCGCCCCCTCGACCACGATAGCTTGCCGAGGAGAGACGGCGCGCACCGGCGAGCTAGGCCTTTGCGAGCTCAACTCCAAGGTACCAAAGGGAGGGGACGGCTCCCGGTGGCGATTTTCCGGAGTCATGAACCGCGAGTCCCCAAGAGTGGTCTTGGTTCGCGGGGTGGCGTCTCGCGGCGCGGCGTCTTCTACACCATCAGGGCGGCTGTCTGGGTTGTCGCAGATCTCGACAATATTCCTCCCCTTTTCATAGGCAGGCAGAGTGGAGGAGCCGGTCTCGTGCTCCAAGGCGGTCCTCAAGTCGTCGTAGATGGGCTCGGCCGCTTGAGGGAACGGTTTCATCTTCTTGGAGCTAGGCTCGGCTGAGCCACCCTGCGGCACAGTGGTTGGGACCGCCGTCAGGGCGGCTACGCGAGCTGTAGAGGCCTGGCGAGCTCGGTCAAGGCGCTCTTGGATCTCCTTGGGGATCGGCATCTTGGCAGGGCCAGAGCAAAGGGAATGGTAAGATCAGGCAGGTACGCAGGTGCATATATATAGACGCAGGTGGACCCCACCCGAAGATTCCCTCTAGTCCGCCCCATGCTCGCCGAACACTTGGGGTTGGATGTTTCTTTCCGAGCTTTACCAAGCTCAAAAAGAGCGGGGATTATGTACAACCCCGTGTCCGGCGAATAAGATCGCCAGGAACCAGGCCGATCTGGCTGAAACTAATGGGCGAGCTCGGCAGCAGGGAAGCTGAGCCCGAGCTCGGTATTCGTCGAACGGGAAAGCGGCATTCGTTGACTGCGAGCTCGGCATTCGCCGAGACTAGTCCAAGAATCGTCGAGCTAAGGTCGACTGATGGTAACCAACGGATGGGCGAGCTCGCCGCCCCAGCCCGCACTCTCGCAAAGGAGCTCGGCAACAGCAGGCGAGCAGGATCCACCGAGGTGGGCAGGCTCCCCAGCTCGCCCAGATCTATGAGGTACTTTTTACTGTTTTACCCTTGTAGGTCTGCCCATAGCCCTTCAAAACAACGGAGTTTGGCTGTTGGCAGACCCAGCCAAGGGCATTTTGGTAATTTCAGCTCAGTTTAGTTTGGTTATTAGCAGTTCATATCCTGAAAACTATAAATAGGACTCAAGGGGTACCCCATAAGGCATGCTTCATGTGCTCTTTGGCTCCAGTTTTCAAGTGCTTTCTGAGGGTACCTTAGCTCGGCCTCTGGCTAAGGAGGGGAAGCGCTCTCAAATCTTCCGGGTGTGTGGTGGGTCCTCCCCGCCGAGCCCTTGGGTCGGTTCCCCTTGTTTCTTTTGTTGTTTTGCTTGCAGGAGTGAAGTAGGCGCGCGATCACCCCTTCCCCAAGGGTGAACTCCACAGGAGACCGTTTTTCGGTTTTAACACTTGTACTCCCCCTGGACAGCACCCATTAATTTCTTCATCCTGCCTTGCAGGTTGGTCTTCATTAATGGAAAGTATGTCTAACTTTTCTTTCAAACCTGTAGAGCTACAAGATACACTAGACTGCTCATAGTTGATTAGTTCAATTTCATCAAAGACTATATGAACAGATTCTTCTATAACTTTTGTAGTCAAGGTATAGACCTTGTAAGCTCTACTATTATTGTTATACCCAACAAATATCCCTTCTTGGGATTTGGCAGCAAACTTAGTTAAATAAGACTTGTCATTATTAAGTATATAACACTTGCTACCAAAGATCCTAAAATAGGATATGTTTGGTTTTATGCCTTTTATAATCTCATAGGGTGTCTTTTTATGACTTTTAGTGATGGATGCTCTATTGAGAACATGACATGTAGTGTTTACTGCCTCAGCCCAGAAATATTCTGGGAGAGAAGTGTCACTTAGTAGTGTTCTACCAGCCTCAATAAGAGTCATATTCTTTCTTTTAGCAATACCATTTTGCTGAGAAGTTCTAGGTGAGGAGAACTCTTGATAAATCCCCAGTTCTTCACAAAATCTTGTCATGCATTCAGACTGAAATTCAGTCCCATGGTCACTTCTGATTTTGACCACTGAACTGTTAAGTTCATTCTGAATTTGCCTAACAAAGTTGTGAAAGACAGTATGGGTTTCAAATTTCTGCCTCAGGAAGAAAACCCAAGTAAATCTAGAATAGTCATCCACAACTACAAGTGTATAGACTTTTCTACCTAGACTATGAACTGGCATAGGACCAAATAGATCCATATGCAGGAGGTACAAACATCTCATAGAATCTTTGGTATCATGTCCATGAAAAGAGGTCTTGGTCTGTTTGCCCTTTTGGCAAGCTGAACATACATCCTCTTTTATGCACTTGAACTGAGGACCATTCCTCACTAACTCCATGTTATAGAGTTGGCCTATAGTCTTATAGTTAAGATGTGCTAGCCTTTTGTGTCATTTGACACATTCAGATGTTTTCTTATCTACAACTAAACATATAGGAGAGTTCTTATTCTCACAATCAAAACTGAGACAGTAAACATTACCCTTTCTATAACCTGACAAGATGACCTCTTGATCACTTGTCCTTCTAATCTGACACACATTCTTAATAAATGAAGTGTCATAACCAAGATCACTCAGTTGGCTTATGCTTATTAGATTGTGTTTCAAACCTTTCACATAAGCCACTTAGGTGATTGTAGTTGAGCCATTAAAAATGTTACCAAACCCTTTGATGATCCTCTTTTCAGATCCACCAAAGATCACTTTGGGTCCATTCACTATTGGAGTGTAATCCTTCAACATCCTTCTTGTTCTAGTAATGTGCCTAGAATAACCACTTTCCAAGTACCATATTGGGGTATGGCCACTTGGACTCACATTCATCAAATATAATTACTTAACCCTTAGAACCCCAATAAGTATTGGGTTCTAGGTTCAGGTTAGTCTAAAACTTGACTAATTTCCCTGCAGTCTTTCTAACAGGTAAGCTGACATTTTTCCTAACACAGGTGTTATGCCAACAATCTATGGCATAATGTCCAACCTTGCCACAGCACCAGTACTCATATCTATTGTATCTTCTTTTAGATACAGTCTCAACAGCCTTGCTATCAGTTGTCCTTTTGTTTAGTGCTAGGCTGGTGCATCAATTACCAATGATTCCTGAGGAACATGGTGAGTGTGTACATGGGTTTCCCTATTGACAGTTTCACCCTTATCATTCAGAATACCAGCCTTACAGTGACCATGTGTAATGTCATAGTCAAACCTGTTAGTAGGCTACACCATTTTTCTAAAAGCAATAGGGGGTTTGAAGGCTTGTGGCTGAATTGGAGCTTTGCCTTTTCTTTTAGAATTTGCTGCCCTAGTTCTTCTCTTAAAACCTAGACCTGTCTTACCCTTCTGGTGAATGAAGTCATCAATCAATGGTAAGACAGACTTTGGCTTTGAGAATTTAACCACAAGTTCCTTTTCTCTTTATAGTCTGACTTCCAGACCCTTGATCTGATCATTTTTGAATGTAATTGTTCTCATCTTCTTCATGGCATCAAGAAAAGATCTCCAAGGTTGGTTCTACTTGTGTCGAGAAGAATCTCATAAACTGGAGCTTTTGATCTTGCTGATGAAGACTAAATGATGTTGTTATTCTTGTCTTCTTCTATCAGCTAACCTTGTCTGAAGATTTCAGACTTGCTATTTAACTTCAGTTGTAGAGCTCATGTTTTTTGATTTCATGAAGAATATAAAGCAGCTTTCTTTTTCTCCAAAAGTTCAACCGTATTTGATTTCACGGAACCCTCCTTTTTATTTCCCATAAATCCAATGGCTCTTTGTACAGCAGGACCACCTGTAATTGGTAACTACAACACTCCTTTTATATTAAATACAGTACAATAGGTAAGTAGCGCCTTCTGTCATCTAGCAATAAAATTCTGCAATATTTGAATTTATACTAACGTCAGCATGACTCAGCTCCTGTGAACTTAGAAAATTCAAGACAATCTACACAGGCGTTGAGTGAAGCTTTATCACTCAACGCAAAAGTACTTAGCTGAATTCTGCAACTTGAGGCATTGAGTGTGTTGAGTGAGCCTTCATCACTCAACACATATAGACTTTTATAGTCTAACATCTTAGGCATCGAGTGAGCCTTCATCACTCGATGCTTTTATACTTGGTTCGATTTATCTGGATGAGGGTGTTGAGTGCAGCTTCTTCACTCAACGATTTCTACCTTTGTCTGGCTTCTTGATGAGGCGTTGAGTGGCTTGTCTTCACTCAACGCTTCTGGACTTGGAACAGATATCAGATAATTGGGCGTTGAGTGAACTGCCTTCACTCAACGCTTTCTGCCCTGGACAATTCTTGTTCTGTAGGCGTTGAGTGAACTGTCTTCACTTAACGCTTTCAGCCTTCTTGTTTAGTGGGCTTTGAGTGAACTGCCTTCACTCAATACTTCTGTCCTTAAATAGATTTCTTGTCATCAACACTGCAGCTTTGACATCATTGTGTTCTCTCAATGCTTTAACTCTTCTGGCATTGAGTAAACTGCCTTCACTCAACGCATCAGTCGACGCTTTTGGCCTCTTGGCATTAAGTGAACTACCTTCACTCAATGCTTCTGGACTTATCTAGTTTTCTGCTTTATCAGCCTCCTATATTGAGTCTATGTGTCATTTTGACTTAGACAACCTGACAAATCAATGTAACAAAGTGCAACTTGTATATAAAGAACTTGAACATACATTAAGCAAAATCATGTGTATACCATTGTCGTGTGGGCCTTCTTCAAATCTGGAACATTGTGATCAATAGACTCAACATTTACCTACCAAAGGAGTGGAGTATACTGTTTATGTGGATGCATTGCACGTCGGGCTTGGATGTGTCTTGATGCAAAAAGGAAAAGTGATTGCATACGGGTCGAGGCAACTGAAGGTTCACGAAAAGAATTATCCTGCGCATGAATTGGAGTTTGTGGCAGTGATCTATGCCTTGAAACTTTAGAGACATTTGTTGTATGGCGCGATGTACAAGATTTACACAGACCAAAAGAGCTTGAAGTATGCTTTCACTTAAAAGGAGTTGAATTTACATCAGCACAGATGGTTGGAGTACGTCGAAGATTATGTTGTCGAAATCCTTTATTACTAAGATAAGGCTAACGTGGTAGTCGATGCCTTGAGTAGAAAGACCATGCAAGTATTTAACCTTTCTGTGTAATCCTTGGTGGAGGAGTTCTTATTAATGAACATAACTACTGCGATTAGTAACTCACCGAGTAGATTGGAAGTGGCAGAGCCTTCATGGATTATGCTTACAAGGCGGTATTAGAAGGATGATCCCGATCTGGAGCATATCCGGAATAGAACTGAAAGAGAGGAATTACCAGACTTTTTGATTGATGATGTGGGTACCTTGAAGTACCGCGACAAATATTGTATTTCAGCGGTTGGTGATATTCAGACAAGGATTTGCAGTGAAGCACGTGGTTTTAGCATTGCATAGCACCATGGATCTACAAAAATGTATAAAGATATAAAGCAGATCGTTTGGTGGTATAGGATGAAGAGCGACATAGCTAAGTTCGTGTCTGAGTGCTTCACTTGTAAGCGCGTTAAGGCGGATCATGGAAGGCCTGGTGGCAAGCTGACGCCTTTGGATATTCTAAGTTAGAAGTGGGAGAGCATTTTTATGGACTTTATTACTGGTTTGTCGAGGTCTCCCCGTGGGCATGATTCTGTGTGGGTTATAGTGGATAGATTGACAAAATATGGTCGCTTTGTGCCTTTTAAAATTGGCTATTCCATGAAGAAGATAGCAGAATTGTATTTGGATGAAATCATTAGACTGCATGGAGTGTCGGTAAGTATTGTGTTAGATCGAGACTCTAGGTTTTTGTCGCATTTTTGGCAAAGTTTGCAGGAAGGGTTGGGCACTGACCTCAGGTTTTCAACTGCTTACCACCCATAGACCAATGGTCGGACGGAGCGAGTTAATCAGATTTTGGAAGATATGATCAGATGTTATATTTTGGACCATGGTGGAGCATGAGGCAAGCGTCTTGGAATGATGGAATTTGCCTATAATAACAGTTATTAGGAGAATTTACAAATGGATCTCTTTGAGGCTTTGTATAGGAGGCGTTGCAGGACTCCCTTATTTTGGGCTGAGGTTGGTGAGAGAATGTTGTTGGGCCCGGAAGCCATGAAATAAATGAGTATTTCTGTAACGCATATTCATGAAAAGCTTTGTATGGCTCGGGAGCGTTATGAAAAGAATGTTAATCGACGAAGGGTTAATCAGGAGTTCGTAGTCGGGAACATAGTTTTTCTGAAGGTTTTTTTATGTCAGGTGTTAAGAGGTTTGGAAGGAACTACAAGTTGGATCCCAGGTATGTGGAACCTTTCTAGATTGTTGAGTGTATGGGAGTGTCAGCTTATATGCTAGATTTGCCTGCTACTTTCCCTAGTGTTCACGATGTGTTTCCTGTGAGCCAGTTGCGAAAGTGTGTTCTTAGTGATCATCATGTCCTTAACTCGGTGCCCCAGTTGCAGCCTAATATTTCTTATGTCGAAGTGCTTGTTCGTATTTTGGAGACTCGGGATCGGGTATTGTGAAGGAAGACGATACCCATGGTCAAGGTTCTTTGGTGAAACCAAGGCATTGAGAGCGCGACTTGGGAGTTGGAATCAACTATGAGATAATCACATCCTCACCTTTTCTCCTAGTTTTCTTTGATACGTTTTTCATCTGATAACCTTTGGTTATCCATTTTTCTGCTTTGGATTCGATTTGCATATCAAGTTTCAGGACGAAACTTCTTTTTAGGGGGAGTGACTGTAACCCCCCTAAATTTTCTATGATTATTTAAATCTCTTTAGTGGCGTAATTATGATGTAAGGGCGTTACAGTGACGCATAATTAATAGTGCGCTATCGTTAGTGCGAGATTTTGTTCATTGGGGTCTCGGTGGATTTATAAGGATGTTTTTGTTGTTTTAACTTTATAAAATTTTAACCCGAGTTTGGTTTGTCAAATCCTGATTTTGACTTTGTCGTTAGATTCGTAGCACCGACATTTAATTTTGGTGCGAATTTCATCGAAAATCAAGGTGATTTGATCAGTCTCGTCGTTTGAGTTTCTCTCGTTATTATATTAATAATATAATAATATATATACCTATAAAAAACCCTATTCGTCAGTCTGATCGAGAGATTTGTGAGAGAGGCGGCGAGTTTTTCATCGTGAACCTTCCGGCAGCCGTTTCGGGAGCTCTGGTGGGCGAAATCTTCAGCGGAACATAGATCAGGAAAAGCTCTCGCTGAGATCTACGCTTTGGTGGTAGGTATTTTTTTGTTATCATGGACTTTTGGCGTTGGGGTGTGTGGCCCTAAACTTTGGTTTTGTCCAATCTTTCCAGATTTTTTTGCCTCGCTTTATTTTCGACCGATCTGTGTCATGGAGTGTTCAGAAGGTTGAGATAAGGAGGTTTAAGGCAAGTGGTGGTTCCTCTCCCTCTTGTTTGTTCTTTTGTTCCTGTTACATTTTCCTTTCCTACATATAACTTAGGAATATGTTAGGAATTAGGGTTTGTTGAATCTGTGTAGGGTAATATTCAGTCCGAGTTAATTTCGTCAAGTGAAATTCGTCGAGTAAAGCCTTGGCGTCAAGTGAAGTCAAATTCGTCGAGTGAAGTCAAATTCATCGAGTGCTGCCTTCGACGTTGAGAGCGTCGAGTGAATCAGTCTTGAAGTCAAATTTGTCGAGTGCTGTCTTTGGCGTTGAGAGCGTCGAGTTATTCCAGTTAGGCGTCGAGTGAATCAGTCTTGAAGTAAAATTCATTGAGTGAAGGAGAAGGCGTCGAGTGCCTCAAGTGACTTGAATTCGTTGAGTCAAAAGTGTCAATTGTGTCGAGTGACTTGGAATTCATTGAGTCAAAAGTGTTGAGTGCAACGAGTGAAGTCTAAGTGTTGAGTGTGACGAGTGATGTCTAGGCGTCGAGTGGAGCAGAAAAGCGTCGAGTAGAGTTGAATTCGTCGAGTATTCTCGACGAATCTGTGTGGACTTAGAAATTTTAAGTCAGATGAACTCCAATTCGTCGAGTATAACTTTATAGATTTTCTGGACTTTCTTACTTTGTGTCGTTATGAAAATTGATGCTAAGTCTTGTGCTTTTCTTTCGTTATCAGTACTTTTGGACGTTCATTTGTGGGCTGGGGTTGGCAGTGGATAAGGGACCACCACAGTACCGATTTGTGAATCATTACACCTGGTGGTTTTTTTATGGACTGTTGGGTTGTGTTGGACAATTTGTCCACCCCCACGGTACCTTATCGAGATGTTTAGTCGGATGGTTTGTGTCGGACAATATGGCCTCCGCCTCAGTACCATTTTTACCAGTGTTAATGATTCACGTTTTTGAGCTGATCAGTCTTTCCTCATATATATACATATGTTTCATGCATACTATTGTAGATGTTAACGAAGCATAGGTCTAAAGTGCATTCGGTGCAGCTTCAAGTATTTAAAGTTCTTTAAACTCTTCAATGCTTACTATTTTATGATTTGGATGTTGTGGTTTGACAGTTATTCTGTCTTGGGTTGGTAACCCTTGATTTCAATTATTTATTTACTTTTGGTTTGTTTTTGCCACTTATTCATTCTTGCTGAGGCGTTCTTTCTTTTGAATGTCTTAAGCTCAGAGCTGTAGCAGTTTGAGTAGCTAGAGTTGATGGTCTCGGGCTTTTTGCAGTAGTAGCAGCGGTTCTTACCTCCCCTTTGTGAGGTAGTTTTGTTATTCTTATTTCAGTTCAGACATATACTTTGTTTTGTGAGTTCGTGTCAGGTTATTGACGCCCACAGTGAATTATTGTATATGTTGAATCGTTTGCTAGCTGCTATGTTATTTTTATAGCTGGTTTGTTGTACCAACTTTGTTGGAACACCCTATTACTAATTTGGGTCAGGATCACTATGTCTCTAGGAAACCAATGTTTGACCTCCTGTATAGCTCAAAAGGTCAATTAGAATTGAGTCTAAGGGTTAGAAGTCTAAGTTTGGAAGCTGCTCTCAAGACCAAGACTTTTTCAGTTTGAGACTAAGTCATATCGTCGAGCTCAGCACGACGATTCGTCGAACTCCGATCGATGATCGTCTAGCTCAACTTCGACAGATCGTCGAACTCCATTCGACGATCGCTGAGCTCAACTTCATCATATCGTCGAACTCCATTCGACGATCGGTGAGCTCAGTTCGACGATCTTGACTCTGCTTTGGATCTCTATCTCTGAGCTCAGTTCGACGATCTTTGAGCTCAGATCGACGATATTTTGTTGCAGTATAAATCCATATCGCTGAGCTCAGTTCAACGATAGCAGAGCTCAGTTCGACGTTTTCAGATAACTTCAAGGATGTTTCAAGATTCAAATTCAGATCAGTTAAGGAGTTATTCTGCATTTAATTCAGAAGATTTTCTAGCCGTTTTCATTTATTTCTGGACCAAGTTACAAGGGATTTTCAAGGAATATTTCTATGGACTTTCCTCCAGAAGACTTTTTGCAATTAAGGATGCAATTAATGCAGACCAACAGCTATTCTTGACAGAGGATGTTTTTCTATTCAGTACCAGAGAATAAAAGAAAAGAATTTTTGAATCTCTCACACAGATACACACAGATAGACAGAAAGACAGACATCAGTAATCTTAAGAACAAGAATAAAATATTGTCTGTCTCAAAGAATTCTCAAGAACACACATCCAAGGAGATCAAATTTTCTGAAATCCTCGGATATCTCTTGTCTAAAGTGTTCAAGGCCAACATATTTCAAGACTCCAGACACCTAACATTTCAGCTGTTGCTGAGATCATCTCTTGCTGGAGCTCAACTTCTGAAGGTCTATCACCCTACAGCAAAGCTTCTTTTCCTGATCATCTCAAGGACTCAGGGGGAGCTTTGACACCATCAAATCCACATAGTCTTCTCAGCTGATCTGAGAAAGAGAAGACTTTCATCACTCTCTCACCTCCATCTCTGTAAAGGGTTTCTCAAACTCCCTTCAAAAGTTTGAACTTGGTTTTTGAGCACCTTGTCAAAAGCTCATTGGTGGCAAGACACCTAATCAAAAAATCTGCTTTGGTTTTTGAGCACCTTATCAAAAGCTCATTGGTGTCCAGGACACCTGATTAACTCATCCTGCAGTGGATTCCTACCTAGGGTGGTAGAAGAGTGGATGTACCCAAGTTTAGGGGAACCACTATATTTCCTTGTGTCTTCTGGCTTGCTTGTCTTTATTTTTGTTTCTGGCTGTGATTGTTCTGTGATTAGCTTATGATTAGTTTAGTTCTGTGATTAGATTTATTCATTGCTTCCCTGCTTACTCGCATTGCAACAATTGTTGTAAAAAGTTTTCAAGCACCATATACTCTATTCGCCCCCCTCTAGAGTATATCAGATCTAGCTGTTCTTTCAATTGGTATCAGAGGGAGGTTGGTTAAACATACCACACCTTGGTGGTTGCACAGGCTAACACCTGAACCCAAAGATCCCTAGTTAGATTTGTTTTCTTTTGAGTTTAGTATTAGATTTTGTTTTCACAAATCATGGCCCAAAATAAAGATTATGCTAGCACCAGACCTCCAGTGTGCAATCTATCCAAGTTTGCACTTTGGAAAGCAAGGATCTGATTATACATGAATTCTATTGACGAGGATATTTTTAACTCTGTTTTGATAGTGTGTCCAAGACCTCCAGAGAACTCAAATACAAATGTTGTTCCACCTCCATCAGGAACAGATGCTGACATCAAGAAATGGAAGGTAGCTGATGTCAAGGCTATGAACATCTTAGCCCAGACAATGTCTGATGACATATTTCAAAAGGTGGCTGAATGCAATTCAGCAAAGGAAATTTGGGACAAACTCTCTGAAATAGTCTCAGGCTCAGTTGATGAGAGAAAGGATAGGAGATCCCACCTCATATCTCAATATGAGAATTTCAAGAAGGGAGAAACTGAGTCAGTGGGAGATATGTACAACAGGCTCAGTCTAATTGTCAGTGAACTCAGGACATTGGATAAAGAGATCTCACTAACTGAACTCAATGACAAAATTCTAATGTGCTTCCCTAGCACCTGGGATTCAAGAATCTGGCCAATCAAGGATGCCAAAAGTTTGAATGAGATCACCACAGAAGCTCTACTGGGTAAGCTCAAATCTTATGAGCTACTCATCAAGAACAGAGAAGAAGAACAGAAGGCTGCCTCACCAGCCACAAGAAAAGAGAAAACAATTGCCTTCAAGGCAACTGAAGATCAGCCTGAAGATAAAGTCACGGGCAATGATGAACTGCTCAGTTTGTTGGCCAAAAGGTTTTACAAGATGGCCAGAAAGGACTTCAGAAGGAGATCATACAAGGAGCATGATAAATCAAGGTATGACAAGTCAGTTAATAATAAAGAAATTGTTTGCTTTGCTTGCAGGAAATCAGGGCACATAGTTTCTGACTGTTCAGAGAACAAAAACAAGGACATAAGGGACAAGAAAAAAAGAAGAAATGAGAAAGACTCCAAGAGGAATGGCAATGGCAAACCCTCATCAAGCAAAAACAAACACACAAGAAAGGGGTTTGTTGTTGAATCCTGGAGTGAGACTGAAGAGGAATCAGAAGCCTCATCCAGCTCCAGTGATGATGAAGATGATGCAGAAGAAAAAGAATTCTGCATGATGTCAATCAATGCCTCACAACATAACTCAGATGAAGAAGAGTCAGAGTCAGACTCAGAGACTCAGCTTGAAGAAGATCAGGTAATTAGTTCATTTTGATTTTAATTCAGAGGACTTTAAATCTGAATTCAAAGCATTATGTTTAGACCTGCTAAAATCTGAGAAAGAAATTATCTCTCTCAGAAATCATTTATCTGAACATAATACTTTAAAGTCAGAAAACCTCAAACTCTCTCAGGAGTTGGAGTGCTGTAGGGAGCAGATAGCTTCACTAAAAAGTGAGTTATCTGAGGCCAAGAAGCTTGAAGAATCTTTTAATGGGAGAAGCATCAAGCTGATGGACATCACAAGCACAGTGAACTCCAGATTTAATAGTACACTGGGCTTGGGTGCTTCATCCAGCCAACCCATAGTTCTAACAACTCCAATCAAATTCATTTCTGATAAAGGAAAGGGAGTTGTAGAGGTAGCTAGGAAAAATTCTGATCTGCCCAAGAAAACCAAGTCCCAGCAGAAATCGTCGAACGGAGATCGACGATCGCCGAATGCAGATCGACGATCTCAGGCAAAATCGTCGAACTCAGGTCGACGATCTCAAGTTCCTGAACTCAGCCATAATTGACCGTCGAACAGAGCTCGACGATCTGACCCAAGATCGTCGAACTCAGCTCTACGATCGTCGAACAGAGGTCAGAGCTCTGGAAATTTTTTCAAGGACAAATCAAAATCCAATCCTAAGGGTCCTTCATCCCAAATCTTTAACCCTTATACTGAATAGATTATACCTCCAAGGAGATATCATCCTGAAGGATATAAGAGTCAACCTGGGATGTCTTTTATTTCAGAGTTTAAAGGTTATCAACCTAGGCCCAAGGTAAACTGGGTCAAAAACAAATGAATTATTTTATGTGCATGTGAAGACCTATCCAACATCTAACCAGCAATGGTACCTGGATAGTGGGTGCTCTAAGCACATGACAGGGAACAAGGACAACCTCACATCCTTTAGAGCCAAGCTTGGACCCAAAGTTATCTTTGGTGATTCAAACTTTGGATAGACAAAAGGACATGGTGCAGTCCAGATTGGATCAGTAACATTCAAGAAGGTAGCTTATGTGGAAGGACTGAAGCACAACTTAATAAGCATCAGTCAGCCGTGTGATGAATGCTACCAGGTGACCTTCAGCAAAGCTTTATGCAAAATCAAGTCAGAGGACAACACAACTGTGTTGACAGGTAAAAGGAAAGGTAACATCTATCTAGTAGATTTTCTTTCAACAGATGTAGATATTTGTCTGTTTAATTTTGTTTGTAGACCAAATATTTTATGGCATAAGAGACTAGGACACCTAAACCGTAGAACTATTGCTAGGCTATCCAAGGACAACCTTGTTAGAGGACTACCTTCTGGCCCCTACAAGAAGGAAGGACTCTGCAGGGCTTGTCAATTAGGCAAGCAAACTAAAATCAGCTTTAAGTTACTTAATAAGAGTGATTCACCTAGGATATTGTATATGTTACACATGGATCTTTTTGACCCATCACAGTACAAAGCCTAGGAGGGAAATCTTACACTTTAGTAGTTATAGATGACTTCTCTAGATTCACTTGGGTGTTCTTTCTAAGGAAGAAGTCTGATAACTTTAAGTGTCTGACAGAGTTTCTCAAATGTATACAGATTGAGTTCAATACTCACATTGCCCTGATCAGAAGTGATCATGGGATAGAGTTTGATTCTATTCTTATGCAAGAGTTCTGTCAGAGTGAAGGGATCAGGCATACTTTCTCAGCTCCTAGAACTCCTCAATAAAATGGGGTAGCTGAAAGGAAAAATAGAACTCTTATTGAATCTCCCACTACATTATTGTCAGATGCTCATCTTCCTCTATCCTTTTGGGCAGAGGCAGTGAACACCTCCAACTATGTGCTGAATAGAAGTTTGATACATAAACTAAAGGGAAAGACTCCCTATGAATTACTCAAAGGGAAGAAACCTAAAGTTGATTATTTTAGAGTTTTTGGTTGTATTTGCTACATACATAATAATGACAAGAAATATTTAGCAAAATTTCAAGCTAAAGCTGATGAATGAGTGTTTCTGGGATACTCTATGATCAGTAAGGCTTATAGGGTTTATAATAAATCATCTCTAAAAATTGAGGAATCTGTTCACATATCATTTGATGAATCTAACATGTCTTTCAAGGAGAAGATCCCTTCTACCATAGAACCTTTGCAGGAACATTCTCTTGTTGAAGACTTGAACAAGTTATAGGTTACCCAAAGGGATGAAAGCAGTGAAGATGAATAAAGTGCTCAACATATTGAAGAACAACTTGAAGAGCCAATTGTTGTACCACAAAAGGAAATAACAACACAGGTTGGTGAACAATCAACACCCCCTGTTGATTTAGTAACATCAAGAGATCATCCAATTTCCCAAATAATTGGAGACATCTCAGCTGGTGTGCAAACCAGAAATCAGGTCAACCAAAATCTGTTGCACACCTGCTTCCTATCTCAAATTGAACCTCAGTCCATTCAAGATGCAGAGCAAGATCCACACTGGATCATTGCAATGCAAGAAGAGTTGCATCAATTTGAAAGGAACAAAGTGTGGGAACTAATGCCAAGGCCTAAGGATCACTCCATTGTTTGAACAAAGTGGGTGTTCAGAAACAAACTGGATGATCAAGGAGTAATTGTAAGGAACAAGGCAAGGCTAGTTGCTCAAGGATATTCTCAAGAAGAAGGAATAGACTATGACCAGACTTTTGCACAAGTTGCAAGATTAGAAGCCATCAGAATATTTTTAGCTTATGCAGCACATAAAGGCTTCAAGGTATATCAGATGGATGTCAAAAGTGCATTCCTAAATGGAGACATCAAAGAAGAAGTATATGTCAGACAACCTCCAAGTTTTATCTCTCCAACTTATCCTGATTATGTTTTTAGATTGAACAAAGCATTATATGGTCTCAAGCAAGCTCCTAGAGCATGGTATGAGACCCTAGCATGCTTTCTCTTGGAAAATGGATTTATAATGGGTAGAGTAGATCAAACTCTTTTCATTAGAACTCATAAGTCTCATACCCTACTAGTGCAGATTTATGTAGATGATATTATTTTTGGTTCTACTGACTCAAAATTGTGCAGAAGGTTCTCCAACCTAATGCATTCTAAATTTGAAATGAGTAGCATGGGTGAGCTATCCTTCTTCCTAGGATTGCAAATCAAGCAACATGCTGAAGGCATCTTTATTTCTCAAACCAAGTATGCAAATGAATTGGTTAAGAAATTTGGCATGTCTGAAGCATCTTGTATGAAAACACCTATGCCTACTAATGTTGTATTGAATTCTGATGAACATGAGAAACCTGTTGATCAGACAACATATAGAGCAATGATTGGCTCTTTACTGTACCTTACAGCTAGTAGACCAGATATAATGTTTGCTACATATATATGTGTTAGGTTCCAAGTAAGCCCTAGAGAGTCACACCTAACATTAGTAAAGAGGATTCTCAGGTATGTTAAAAGTTGTCCAAATCTAGGTCTCTGGTATCCAAAAGATTTAGCATTTGATTTAACTGGATTTTCTGATGCTGATTATGCTGGATGCAGAATTGATAGGAAAAGCACCAGTGGAACTTATCAGTTCCTTGGTGACAGACTTGTCTTTTGGTTTTGTAAGAAACAAACTTCTGTGTCAACTTCAACTGCTGAAGCTGAATATATGGTTGCAGGCAATTGTTGTTCACAAATCTTGTGGATTCAAAACCAACTCCTAGACTATGGTTATAACTTAGAGAAGTCTAAAATCTTTTGTGATAACACCAGTGCTATTTCTATAGCTCAAAATCCAGTCCTCCATAGTAGGACAAAACACATAGAGATTAGGCATCATTTTTTAAGGGATAATGTTGAAAAGAATAAAATTGAACTACAATATATCTCAACTGATTTACAAAGGGGAGATATTTTCACCAAGCCCTTGGATGAAAAGAAACACACCTTCTTCCTAAATTAGTTAGAAATGTTAGATGGAGGAAGTCTTAAATAATATCCAAGATTTTGAAAGCTTAAAAATTGACCAAGACTAGGCAAACATCTTGATTTTTCTTAGTGTCTAGAGTTTTTCTGATCTCTGAACTGAGCTCGACGATTTTCCCCCAGATCATCGAACGGAGCTCGACGATTTCCGAAATCGTCGACCTGAGTTCAGCGGTTCTCAGATAGTCTGAACTATCTCTTCCGGTCAACGATCGTCGAACGGCGCTCGACGATTTTGTTCTCTGACCGATCGTCGAACAGAGCTCGACGCTCTCCAACATCGTCGAACGGAGATCGATGATGTTGAAGACTCTTCAGATTCCTTTAGAAGCCTCGATCGTCGAACTGAGTTCAACGATCTTTCCATTTCTGCGTCGAACCCTAATATAAAATTCATTTTTCGCTGTCGTTCTCCTTTGCGCTTTCGATTTCTCTGCAAAAACTTTCTTTCCCTCCAAACATTTCTGCACTTGGTCATTTTGTTTGTTGAATCTTTGCAGGTAACTATGGCTGTGTCTGTTGCTGTTCTCGCCGCCATGAAATTTGATACTGGCTTCGACATCGACATAGACTCCTTCAGCACAACAGACCAGGTTTTTCAGGATACCTTAGAGTTATTCAAAGAGCAAAAACTGGTTACAATCATGACTACAAGGATTAAGCTTGTTGCTGATGAAATTAAGGAATGGGTCTACACTGCCCACAATCAAGACAACAACACCATTGTTGGATCCATCTCTGGCACTCAGGTACCTTTGACCCCAGCAATTCTAACAGAGGTTTTTGAGTTGAGAACTGGTGGAGATTCTACTGATTTGTCTGGAGAAGAATTTGCTGACTTGCTTGCCAGAATGGGTCATTCTGAGGCTAACCCTAGCAAGCTATTGAAAAAAAATCTTTCTGTGGAATACAGATTCCTGGCTGATGTAGTTGGGAAAGTCCTACTAGCTAAGCACTCTACTCATGATACAATCTCCAGGTATCAGCTCTGCCTAATGGGAGCCCTAGTAGACAGGAAGAACTTGAATTGGGGAGAGGTATTCTTTGACCTCATTAAGAAGAAAATCAATAAAAGTTTTGTAAACTTTGGAAGAATTCTAGGGGTGTTTCTGCAGAATAGGTGCCCTACATTGCTGGTCTCCTCTGGAATCCACATTAATGCATCCAAGAGACTGTCTTGTGCCCTTTTTGGTAAATGGGACAGACAAATCATCAAGCCCAGCAGGCCCTCTTCCAGCACTCCTTCAGGCACAAGGACTGTCAGAGTCACTTCCCCACAGGTCTCTGCCCCTGCAGCTGACCTGCCTGCTGATGCCTCTCCTCCTCCTCCTCCAATTCCATCTCTTCCCATTCCATCTACCATTCAAAGTCCATCCACCATCATCATTTCCAGCCCCTCTCCAACATCCATACCATCTCCAATCCCTATTCTACCAACCCCAGAAGACCAATTCCATCCTTTATACTCCTACCCTCAACCAGATGCCACTTCATCACCCTCCATTCCCTCCTTCAACCTCATTGATGATTCCTTCATGGATGATTCACCATCCTCTCCTCCTGAGCTACCCTCATCCTCAACATCTTATCAAGATCTTCTGCAAGAAATCATTGACCAACCCACCTTCACCCCATCTATCTCCATCTCACTGTCCTCCATATCCATCTTACCCACACCACACCCATCTCTTCTCTCATTCACCAGCTCTCCACTACCATCATCAACAGCTCCACCTCCATCCTCTAGGTCTGCTCCAGTCACTACTGAGCAAGTAGACATTTTAGCCCTTACTGACAGGCTTTATGAATTGCTAGCCCCCAGGCTATCTCTTCTTTTGGAGACCTCCTTGGCTCCAATACTCCTGTCAGTGGCAGCTCTTTCTGCCAGGCTCTCTTCTATATTCCCTCAGGCAGCCCCTTCAGCAGTGTGCCTTGATCGAGCCATGTCTGAATCTAGGCAGGGGGAGATGCCCTATGTAGTGAGTCTGCCTGCTGCTGCTCTTGCTGTTTCAGTGAGCCTGCCTGCTGCTGTTTCTTCAGTTCTTGAACCTGCTACTGCTGCTGCTGATGTGTTTCAAGCTTCAGTTCAACCTCCTGCTGCAGTCTTTACAATAGACCTCAGGTCTTTGCTCTCAGAATTTGACTCAACATATTTCAGATGTCTGCCAGAGATAGTTGTCATCCAGCCCCCAGAGGATCTGCCCAAGGCCCTTGTGCCTTTCTCTTGCTATGACCCCAACATCATCACTTCATTGTCAACTCAGTCTATGCTGCTGCTACTTTTGCTGAAAGCAGTGTGATTGTTTCTGATGTTGCTGCCCCTCATACTGCTGAAAGTCTTGATGATACTTCTATTACTGCTGATGAGCCAATTTCTAAAGAGATCCTTATGACAAAGGCACATGAGTTTGAGCCCTCTGCATTTTCTGCTGATATTTCTGCTGCTGATAATGTTGTTTCTGTCAGTGAATCTGTTGTTGTCCCAACTGCTGTTGTTACTGCTTCTGCCTCAATTTCAACTGCCACACCTTCTGTATATGCTGTTGTCACTAATGTTGCTGCTTCAACCTCTGCTGCCTCATCTGCCCTTTATGATGATCAAAGTTCTGAAAGTGATGAGTTCAGAACAGATTCTGATGATTCTTCTGCTACCATTGCCAGGAAGAGAAAGGCAAGGAGCAAAGCCATGAAGAGAGTACCTCCTGCCAAGGTCAAGGATAACAATGATATACCATACTATGTTATTCATGATTGCTCCATCACTGAGCACTGGATGCAGTACTCAAAGAATCAACTCAAAGCAATGAAAAAGAAAAGGAAATATGAAAAGGGCTCTTCTCAATTCCAACACTCTCATCCTCCTCCACCACCTCCTCCTGATGTAGGTGCAGGTGGAAGTTCTGCTGCTCAACCCCCTGCTAGAAGTCAAACCCCCTATCAGCCACATGCCAGATCTTATCATAGGGGAAGCTAGTCCAGGGGTTCTCAATCCAGGAGAGGAGGATATAGAGGCAATCAAAGAGAAGTCCAGGTTTACTCTAAAGGATACTCAAGGCAACATCCATACTCCAGGGAAGGACAAATTTCATCTGACACCACCTCTGGTCCTTTTTCCTATAAATTGAAGGAAACTGTTTCATCCAGGCCTCCTCAGGACAATCCTTCTAATAGATATGAGCCACCAGTACCTTTTGAAGACCCTGAGAACAATCCAGCTATTTGGACTGCAAGGATGAAAGAACTTGCTGCACTAGATCAGATCAAGAAAGCTAAAGAGCAAGGAAGAGACTCCTCTAACATCTCTACAATGTCTGAACAGAGAAAGAAAGAGTTGGAAAAATATGGGTCAAGCAAATTTTTTGATTCTGACAGGTACATGGAACTGCATCCTGAAGCTGTAGTTCCTAGGCCCAAACAACAAACCACTTTAGGTGCAGCAGATGATACTAGATCAAAAAAAGAAGCCCTCAACCCCAACAGAGAAATCAAACTCATTAAAGGCAAGGAAAAGAAATGATTATGTAAGGTGACAATCATCTTAACTTCTGGTTATTATCTGGGATGATATATATATCTCTGTGGTTCTGCAATGTCCAGTTTTTTGTTTTTCTGTATTGCTGCTTGTATGTTATTTAATTTTTTCCAAACTTTGTAAATAGTAATCCTAACCCAAATAGGGGGAGATTGTTGGAACACCCTATTACTAATTTGGGTCAGGATCACTATGTCTCTAGGAAACCAATGTTTGACCTCTTGTATAGCTCAAAAGGTCAATTAGAATTGAGTCTAAGGGTTAGAAGTCTAAGTTTGGAAGCTGCTCTCTAGACAAAGACTTTTTCAGTTTGAGACTAAGTCATATCGTCGAGCTCAGCACGACGATTCGTCGAACTCCGATCGACGATCGTCTAGCTCAACTTCGACAGATCGTCGAACTCCATTCGACGATCGCTGAGCTCAACTTCATCATATCGTCGAACTTCATTCGACGATCGGTGAGCTCAGTTCGACGATCTTGACTCTGCTTTGGATCTCTATCTCTGAGCTCAGTTCGACGATCTTTGAGCTCAGATCGACGATATTTTGTTGCAGTATAAATCCATATCGCTGAACTCAGTTCAACGATAGCAGAGCTCAGTTCGATGTTTTCAGATAACTTCAAGGATGTTTCAAGATTCAAATTCAGATCAGTTAAGGAGTTATTCTGCATTTAATTCAGAAGATTTTCTAGCCGTTTTTATTTATTTCTGGACCAAGTTTCAAGGGATTTTCAAAGAATATTTCTATGGACTTTCCTCCAGAAGACTTTTTGCAATTAAGGATGCAATTAATGCAGACCAACGGCTATTCTTGACAGAGGATGTTTTTCTATTCAGTACCAGAGAATAAAAGAAAAGAATTTTTGAATCTCTCACACAGATACACACAGACAGATAGAAAGACAGACATCAGTAATCTTAAGAACAAGAACAAAATATTCTCTGTCTCAAAGAATTCTCAAGAACACACATCCAAGGAGATCAAATTTTCTGAAATCCTCAGATCTCTCTTGTCTAAAGTGTTCAAGGCCAACATATTTCAAGACTCCAGACACCTAACATTTCAGCTGTTGCTGAGATCATCTCTTGCTGGAGCTCAACTTCTGAAGGCCTATCACCCTACAACAAAGCTTCTTTTCCTGATCATCTCAAGGACTCAGGGGGAGCTTTGACACCATCAAATCCACATAGTCTTCTCAGCTGATCTGAGAAAGAGAAGACTTCCATCACTCTCTCACCCCCATCTCTGTAAAGGGTTTCTCAAACTCCCTTCAAAAGTTTGAACTTGGTTTTTGAGCACCTTGTCAAAAGCTCATTGGTGCCCAGGACACCTGATCAAAAAATCTGCTTTGGTTTTTGAGCACCTTATCAAAAGCTCATTGGTGCCCAGGACACCTGATCAACTCATCCTGCAGTGGATTCCTACCTAGGATGGTAGAAGAGTGGATGTACCCAAGTTTAGGGGAACCACTATATTTCCTTGTGTCTTCTGGCTTGCTTGTCTTTATTTTTGTTTCTGGCTGTGATTGTTCTGTGATTAGCTTATGATTAGTTTAGTTCTGTGATTAGATTTATTCATTGCTTCCCTGCTTACTCACATTGCAACAATTATTGTAAAAAGTTTTCAAGCACCATATACTCTATTCACCCCCCTCTAGAGTATATCAGATCTAGCTGCTCTTTCAAACTTGCTCTCTGGGATAGATTTATGCTAGAATTGGATGTTAGTTACTTTCAAAATATAGAAAGATCAATATTCTTACCTCATACTTACAGTATCTCTTTAAACCAAATGTCACACTAGTTTAACGAACGTAAAAGTCCTTTTAGTACTTATATTAAATCTAGAGGTGTGCATATCATGAATTGTCCTATTGGATCTTCATATTCATATAGGATAATAAATTAACCAAATAAAGTATTTTTCGTCGCTTATATGTATATTTTTACTCATGGATTAGTTGATGCACTGAGCCGAGGGACACGACCATCAAAACTTAAACTCAAACTATATTTTTATCATAACAAACTTGAGGATTTCATGAAAAATATTAGGAGTAAGTTCTTGCTAGAGCGTCTGCAGTTGTCTCATGTACGGCATGACATCATGAAGCGTTTTTCTCTCATTTTGATATATATCATTTAATGCTGAGAAAATGCGGGTTGTGACACGGGGCGCGGGCGTGGTCACAAGACCGCGATGCGCGACCGCGTGGTACTATCGCGGCCAGCCAATGAGGTCGGCCACGACACCGGCCACGCTTTGTGGTCGTGGCTAAGAGATCGCGAGGCGCGACCTTACGGCCGCAACACTAGTCGCGGGGCGCGGCCGCAACCGACCTGGTAGACCGGCCGCCTCTTGCAAACTCAGAGGGTTCGGCCTCCGTCGGCGACTGGGGCAACAACGACGACCGCCCATTTTGGTCGGCAGCGAGCAGTTGGTTGTGTGTGTGATGGCGGGCAGATCGTGTGTGACAATCGCGCACGGATCAGTCGCGCGGATTGCGCATCAGGTGGTTACTCCCATAACCCCCCCCCCCCCCCCCCCCCAGATTATTACGGATTGGGCGTGCGGCCTTGCGGTCGTGAGGCACGGTTTTGTGGTCGTGAGGCGCAGTTGTGGCCACACAACCACGTTGCGCGGTCGCGTGGTACTGTCATGGACGACCAAGGAGGTCGGCCGCGACATCGGCCGCGCTTTGTGGTCGCTGCCAAGAGGTCGCGAGGCGCGACCTTGCGGCCGAGGCACTAGCCGCGGGGCGTGGCCGCGGCCGACCGAGTTGACCGGCAGCAGTGTCGGCCGCCTCTTGCAGACACGGAGGGTCCGGCCTTCGTCGGCGGCAGGGGCATCGGCTGTGACGCCCCCCCCCCCCCCCCCCCCCCCCCCCCCGTTTTGGCCGGCAGCGAGCAGTCGGTTGTGTGTGTGATGGCGAACAAATCGTGTGCGCCAATCGCGCAAGGATCGGGGGCGCGGATTGCGCACGAGGCGGTTACTCTCGTAACCCCCCACTAGATTAGTAGACATGTGTTGTTTTGGCTAATCACAGCCCATTTTTTTCCTTATAAATTGTACGAAGTCCCATCAAGGGTCAATCCAGTCATGCCATTTTTGAGCTAGCCCTTATTAGTTCAAGCAAGTTCACTAGTTTTCAATCCGACTCAAATTTCTACAATGTCCATGACAAATCACTTTGTATACTAAGAAAATGTAATTGGTACTCAACAATAGCCAAAAGTCTAAATAATTATAAATTCTTTTTTCAGAAGGATAATCTTTCATGAAACATGATTGCTTGCATGGTATTCTTTCAAAAAAAAAGTATAGCGATTTGATTTTTTTTTTTAAGGATCATTTTATGTTACTTTTATGTTAATATAATTTCAAAAAATATATCACATTTATGAAAAGTATGCTCATTAGCTTTCTTTCTTTCTTTCTTTCGGCGGCTTAGAATCAAAAGGATCTTAGTATATTACTATATATAGAGCTAAATAAATGCTTAGAAATACTTATCATTTCAACGGCTCAGATTCCGTTGTTTGAAAAAGCTATGCCCCACAAGAAAATCTTGATGCCCTGCGACGGTATCCCTGCAACGGTAACATACATTTCGAATTTAAGCCAATCTTGCCCGGCATCCGAAACAGCATTTGAACTAAGGAAGACCGAAGAAGAAACCTTTCTCTTTGTTCTCATTTTCGTTTTCACCATTCCTTCTTCTGCTCTACCAACTTGTGGATCGCACTATTCTGCTCTGCTCGAATCGCATTTGAAGAGAACGGGGAGGTTCTTCTTGTCCCAAATTGTAAAACCCTAACCCTAGATTCGGCACACCTGAGGCTTGCTTCCATGCTGGAAGGAGATATGATGGTGACTGATTCCATCAATGATTTCTTCGATTCTATGCTCTGCCTTCCCGATTTGAGGCTCGTGAAGTCAGGGCTCAAGATGACGGATGGTCAAGGTAACAACATCTTTCTCTCTTTTTTCGCTTGGATACGAGTGGTTTCTTTGAAGATCTTGATAATATAAGACCAAACGTACAGTTTACTGTTATTGCCTGGTTTTGGTTTCTTAGATTAGGAAAATCGTACGATCCTGAATTCTCTTCAATGAAGGTATTTGGTATTAGCAACATTTAGCTTCCCAAATCCTGATATTTAATTTATTGTCCTTGAAATTGGGAGCTCAGATTTGTAGGCCTACTCACCTGGAGAAACGATTCCTTGGTTTTCATAATGTGCACTTATACTCGAGTTTAGTTCGAGTGTGCTTACCGCAACAGAAATAAATTTATAGCTTTTATTTGGTTATGATTCAATTAAATTATAGTCAAGTTGTACATGATCGGTTTCTAAGTAGTAATCCTAGGGAGATGGTCCGGAGTAACGACAAGGTCTTTGTTGTCCAACCCCGTGCCCAGCGAGTGGGCCCTTTAGGTGAGGACCCAGCCGAATAGTGGACAGTCTTTGACTCAGGCGAGTCGGACGGGCATTCATGTTCCAGGCTTTTTTATGATTAGTTAGTGTGTAACGCCAGAAAGCACAGATCCAACGGCCTACTGCATCATGTCAAAAGGAACGACCGATATAAAGCCACGTCAGCAAGCCAAGAGAAATTCCGGGAGCAATAGCATCGCGACACGTGCACCCGCCTGAGTAGGCAACTTATCTATTTAGTAATTCTGCTTAATAAAGAATGTTGTTTAATGGTAGTTCTGTTTAATAGGAATGCTATAATGGCCCTTTGAATAGCAAACGGTCATATTTAGTAGTATAAATATGTACTCCACTTTGTTGTAAGGATTATTATTATCTTTTAATAAAATTCCAGTTGTTTTTCCTCCCGTTTCTTCACCACGACTCCGCCGGCCACTGCCGGAGGAGTTACATTGGTGCTCTCGTTGACCTCTCGCCATGACGGGTGCGGAACCACCGCCAACAACACGCCTCAAAGAGTTGTCCACCGGACAACAGGAGATCTGGAAGACCATGGACCAACGGCACACGGAGCACTCCCAGACATTCTCCCGGTTGGAAGCCGAACTCTTGAAAATCTCCAGAACGGTTCAACAAACAACCGAACAGTCCACACAGGACATGCGCTCATTGCGCCAGGAGATTACCGCGTTGTTAAAGGCCACGCCACCGCCATCACACGAGGGAGGCATCCCACTGCTTCGGTCTCAGCCAGAGGCCCTCGGGGGTCCCTCATCATCATCGACCGGCGTACCCGCACTCATGCCAGCCACATCCCTGTCCCCACGCAACCTCGGCACATCCACCGTGCCCATTCCATCTCAGGTCATCATCGATGGAAACAGCCCAAACCCGGGACAACCATGTCATAATTCGAACGGAGCGGCACAGGCGGTCCACCGCGGCATCCGAGGACCCTCCGCTTCCCAATCTCCGTCAAACGGCTCGCTGGCCCATCAGGTTTTTCCCGGGCAACCAATCACCTTCGGCACACTTGGTTGGGCACCCAACTATAGTATGGCCCCAATGGCTTCAGTAGGGACACCAACATCATTATAGCATCAGGGCCCACCAACAGCACAGACGTCTCAGGGACCGAACCAACAACAATACAATTGGCATTTCAGCAACGGACAACCAGCAGGTTTGAACCACGACGGGGGCGACCCGCTAACCCCACCATACCAAGGTACCAACATCGGCACATCCTACCACCAGTACGGGCAGGTAAAATTTCATTTCCCTCGTTTTGCAAATGGCGACCCATCAGACTGGGTCAAGAAAGCTGAACATTTTTTTCGCTTTTATAACACTCCGTACACCTCTTACATGCCCATAGTCGCAATGCATCTCGACCCCCCGGCATCGCGATGGTACGAATCTCTGAACCCGGACGGCGCATACTATAACTGGAACGAATTTAAATTCGCTTTAACTACACGATTTGGACCATCCGCATTCGAAGATCCCATGATTAAACTCACACTATTGCGACAGCACAGCACAGTTATGGTTTTTAAGGACAAATTTGAGGAATTAGCAACTAAGATAACCGGAATACCACCCGATTTGCTACGCTCAATATTCATCGCAGGCCTCAAACCAACAATCCAGCGGAGTGTTATAACCCAACGCCCCTACACCTTAGATGAGGCTTTCAATCTAGCAAAACTGTATGAGGAACAATGGATCGACAAAACCAAAGCCATCCGCCACCCGTATTATACCCCGCCACACCAACCACACGGCACACCCCCAGTTAAACCACACAACACACCCAAACCAGGATACAAACGCCTGACACCGGCAGAGCTACAACACAAACGAGAAAAAGGCTTATGCTACACCTGCGACGAGCGCTACCTACCAGGACACCGCTGCAAAAATAAAGTGACTTGCCTCTATATGGAAGACGACAACATTACCACCATAGAACCCCTCGACGACGACACCGGGACTCTACACGACATCGACCCCCCATCACAGCCGGAATACGAAATAGGCTATCACGCCCTAATCGGAACCTTCTCCAGCCAATCCATTCGTTTTGAAGGAGCATTATTAAGTCACCCTGTGCAAATCTTAGTCGATTGCGGTAGTTCAACAAACTTCATCTCCCACCGCATAGCCAGCTTCTTAAACGCACCCATCACGGTCATAAAACCATTCAAGGTACACGTCGACAATGGAGAATCCTTAGTATGCACCGGAATTTATATGAACGCAGAACTATCTATCCAAGACCACCACTTCGCCACAAACCTATTTGTACTCGATTTATATGGGTCGGACATCGTCCTCGGTATGATTTGGCTCGAGTCCTTAGGAAATGTAACCACCAATTATAAAGAGAAACAAATGACATTCCAACAGGGCCACGACCGGATCTGCCTCCAGGGAATGAGATCCATGGACACAACACCCATCACGCCAAGCCAAATCAACAAATTAGTCTCCCAAGACTCCATATCCTCCTCCATCCTCTGTTTTCTTTCTCTCCAAGTAGACGACCACGAACCCAGAACCCCGACAAACGCCCCCCCCGAACTAGCACCACTCTTAGAAAAATACTCCGACATCTTCCAAACCCCGGTAGGCATACCACCCCCCCGGACATGCGACCACAAAATACCACTCCAAAATCCGGATACCATCGTAAAAGTCAAACCATACCGCTACCCACACTTCCAAAAAACAGAAATCGAACGATTAGTAGAAGATATGCTGACCCAAGGACTCATTAAGCCCAGCACCTCCTCTTTTAGCTCCCCCGTACTTTTAATAAAGAAAAAGATGGCACATGGCGATTTTGCATCGATTACCGGGCATTAAACGCAGTCACAACACGGGACGCCTTCCCCATGCCTACAGCAGACGAGCTATTTGACGAGCTATACGGGGCCACATTGTTTTCAACACTGGACTTACAATCCGGCTACCACCAAGTTCGTATGCACCCTACCGACATCTACAAAACTGCGTTTCGCACACCCCAAGGATTATATGAATTCCTCGTCATGCCTTTCGGCTTAACTAACGCTCCGGCGACATTCCAATCCCTGATGAACACCGTGTTCCAGCCATACCTACGGAAATTTGCGGTAATATTTTTTGACGACATACTGATTTACAGTACAGACCTACCAAGCCACCTCCATCACTTAGAAACCATATTCGCCACATTACGTGCCAACTCATTCTACGTTAAACAAGCCAAATGTCAATTTATGACTACCACAATAGACTTCTTAGGGCACGTCATCAACACATCAGGAATTAACCCCCACCCGGACAAGGTTTCGACAATTGTCAACTGGCCCACACCGTCATCACTCAAACAGCTCAGGTCTTTTTTAGGGTTATCAGGATATTACCGTCGTTTCATCAAACATTACGCCACCATAGCAGCACCCCTCACGGATCTCCTGACAAAAGACAAATACAAATGGACCGACCAAGCGGACGCGGCCTTCCAAAACCTCAAAATACACCTCACAACCGCACCGGTCCTAGCCTTGCCGGATTTCACCCAACCATTCACCATCGAGACAGACGCATCCGGCTGCGGCTTAGGGGCCATATTATCCCAAAACAGACATCCCTTGGCCTACTTTAGCAAGAAATTAACGGCCAAAGAACAACTTAAATCCACCTATGAGAGGGAATTACTCGCCATATCCTCCGCCTTGGAAAAATGGAGACAATATCTACTCGGCGCCCCATTCATCATCCGCACGGATCATCAGACCCTTCATCATTTGACCACCCAATTACTCAACAGCCCCTCACAACAACGTTTCCTTACCAAACTATTGGGATTTAATTTCACAATCGAATACAAGCCCGGCCGTCTTAACACAGCCGCAGACGCACTCTCCCGGCTACCCGACAACAACCACAACCTCCGCATGCTTCAATGTTCTTATAATAAATGTAACAATTTTGAGAAACTAGACGAATGGTACAAAACGGACCGCTTAGCAAAGCAGGTCCATCGGGCCTTGCACCAGAAACCCAGCCGAGTACCAAATTGGACCCGCACAGACGATAAGTTTTTTTTTAAAAAGGTTTTATATATCCCAGGATGCCCTTTACGCCACCATCTTATACAGGAAGCCCACGATGCTCGATCCAGCGGACACTCAGGAGTCAAGCCCACGTACTATCGGTTACGGACAAATTACTATTGGCCAAAAATGATCATGGACATTCAACGATACGTCCAACGCTGCGACTTATGCCAAAAGGGGAAGAGCACAAATCACAGCCCTTACGGCCTACTCCAACCCTTACCTATACCAACTTTAATTTGGCACGATCTCTGTATGGACTTCATGACCCACCTACCACCCTCAGAAGGATACACCAACATTCTGGTGGTAGTAGATCGCCTCACAAAAGGGGCCCACTTTGCTCCATTATCAACCTTAACGGCTCCTATCGTCGCCCGAGCCTTCTGGGAACACGTCGGCAAATTACACGGCTTACCAAACACGATTATCACCGATCGGGACCCGGTATTTTTAAGCAAATTTTGGAAGGCATTATTCACACAGCAAGGCACCACGCTCAGCTACAGCTCTGCGTATCACCCCGAGACGGACGGACAAACGGAGCGGGTTAATCGCTGTCTGAACCAATATCTTAGGATTTTCGCTCACCAAAATCCTAAGCATTGGTCCAAGCTCCTGAGCTGGGCAGAATTCCACTATAATACCACATATCACTCCTCCGCCGACATGACACCATTCGAAGCCATGTTCGGCCGACGACCACCTGCGATTGTTCGACACTATAATAATGATCACACAACATTACAATCAGTACAAGCACATTTCACAGATAGAGATGCTCTATTGGACCAGCTACGCTCGAACCTCCAGCGCGCCCAGCACCGCATCCAAACTGCAGCAAACAACAAACGAACACCAGTTAAATTTGCAGAAGGAGACCTCGTACTACTGAAATTGCAGCCATATAAACAACTCTCCATAAAAAATCAACAAAACGCACGCTTCAATCTCAAATATTACGGGCCCTTTACAATAATCCAACAAATTAACCCAGTAGCATTCAAACTCCAACTACCAGACTATTCCAAAATCCACCCCGTTTTTCACGCATCACTTTTAAAACACTATCATGCCAACAATAACCTAACCATTCACCAGTTACCCCATACGGACACAAATAATGAACCCATCCACGGGATCTTAACCATCTTGGATGAACGCATGATATGGAAACACGACAAACAGGTCCACCAAGCACTCATCCAGTGGGAAGGCCTAGCACCGGAAGACAGCTCGTGGGAAGACGTGACCTCCCTTCCCACCCAGGTACGCAGCTCACTAAAATTTCAGCACACCCCTCACACACTTCCGGTTGATGCAGGTCCGGAACCCCCAAAAGATTCAAAAACAGACACAACTACGGTTAAAGATCAGGAAGGACCAGGAGAAAAGAAACACTTATCTGGAACATCGACGGCGATCGGACAACAGGGCGACGCTCCAACACTCTGGCCACCCGACAACTCACGCGAAGCTCCGGCGCACCGTAGGTCACCAAGGCTCCATCTTCGAAGACAGCTTCGGCTCCCGCTGCTGCCTTTTACACCGCGACAGCCTCGCTCTCACCACCGGCGCCCGCTCACTCGCTCACAGACACAGCCACCAAATGGCGAGGCAGCCAAGTTAAGCACGACGCGGACGTCGTTCTCGAGGACGGGGACTGATGTAACGCTAGAAAGCACAGATCCAACGGCCTTCTGCATCATGTCAAAAGGAACGACCGATATAAAGCCACGTCAGCAAGCCAAGAGAAATTCCGGGAGCAATAGCATCGCGACACGTGCACCCGCCTGAGTAGGCAACTTATCTATTTAGTAATTCTGCTTAATAAAGAATGTTGTTTAATGGTAGTTCTGTTTAATAGGAATGCTATAATGGCCCTTTGAATAGCAAACGGTCATATTTAGTAGTATAAATATGTACTCCACTTTGTTGTAAGGATTATTATTATCTTTTAATAAAATTCCAGTTGTTTTTCCTCCCGTTTCTTCACCACGACTCCGCCGGCCGCTGCCGGAGGAGTTACATAGTGCCATAGAAAATGTTGTGGAGCTTCATCATGAATCCCTAAACATTTTTTTTGAAATCATACCCGAATGCGGTCATCAATGTCCATCCCATTGCGGGCAACATGGAGCTACCATTAAAACATTTTGATCACTCTCTCAAGCCTCAATGGTATGAAGGCTGCCACCTTCACTATTGAGGAGGAAGAGAAATTGCAAGTCTTCAGTTATTCACCTTTGTTGTTCAATTTATTTAAGCCCACGAAACTTATACTCAATTTCTTTAAGCCCAAGGAGAATTGTATTATCATCTTCATCGACAATTGGCACTTAATCCTAAGATATTTGAATGAGGGAAATCGTAAGAAAACATGGTTGAAAGATGTTTTTAATAATACCTGAAAAAAAAAACGTTTTTCTTTTTAGGTTCCACAGGTGATCGTTTACATTTTCTGTTGACACCAACCTACACGTTGTACTAACTTGGATATTTATTTTGGGACTTCTATACCACCTCAACCATAAAGAGGCTTTGTGATGCAGGACTAGTGTCACACTTGCCTATCACCCTGGAGTCCCACAAGGGGGCCCCGTCGGCCAACAATAGCCCGACCTGGGCTGATTTCAAATGACTTGCCTATCACCCTGGAGTCCCACAAGGGGGCCCGTCGGCCAACAATAACCCGACCTGGGCTGATTTCAAATGACTTTCTCCGGCCATCTCCTCCACTCTACTGTCGGCCACCACCACCATCTCCATTGAGGTGGTTGCTCGCATTTGGCGGCGAGATGCCGGCCGGAAACCACTCCAACGGGAATCACCACATGGGCAAAATCGGCCAAACTTCTGATTTTCGATTTCTCTATTCAAGCTCTCTTGAGCCCGATTCAAGCTCCTAATGATCTAGAGATCTAGCATGAGAGAAGAGGAGGAGAATCCGACCTGGATTGAGGCTCTTTGGAGAAGAACCTTCCAGATGGCTTTTAGATCTGTGCAGTATAGATTTTTATACACTATAGTATTATGTATCATTATCATTTAACTGTCACACTTAAGGAAGCCCTCTTCGAGTTAAATTTTGAACTACTTAGAGGTAGATCCAGATTAGGTGGTGAACATCAAAGTTGTAGGTCTTGAAGAGATTTTTCCAGATTGGGGTTGAACATCCCAAGGGCTGCCCTACAGCCCCCAGAATCTCCATTTTAGTGGAGGGTGTCCTAAAGGTGACCTAGACACTAAAATGGAGATTCCCCTATAAATACTTATCCAATGGGGCTGAAATTTTGTTCATATATGAGTCATACATAGATGCACCCCCTATCCAAAATTTAAAATTTTTGGAACATATTTTTCTATAGTTTTAGAAAATAATTAGATTATGATTTATGTGCTAGATCTATGGTTAGATCACTCCAAAATGACTCAAATCTTTGGTAGATGGTAGATTATGTCATAAAATGTCCCTGGTAAAAATTTTGGATCATTTGGCTTAGGGTATGTGGAGATATTCCATATGCAAGATTTTTGTATATATGGAAAATTTTGGTGTACAAGTCACAAAGAGTGTTTTGGGGATTTCTCCCAAGACACTTGATGAAAGTCAATGAGATTTTGATCATGCACATGTTATGATGAAATATATCACCTCTGGAGGAATTCTAATTTTGGAATTAATTTTTTTAATATTTGAATTATTACTAATTAGGGCACATGTTGAACTTAATGAAGAATATGTGACCAAACAATTTAGGAAAAAAATTCAAATATCTGGAATATGGTTAATTAAGTCAAAACATACCTCTGTGAATTTATTGGAAATTTTAGAATAACTTTTCCTTGTAGTTTATCATTATATGAAATTGTTATTATACTTTTTCATTCTTATGAATTGTGGTTGGCATGGATGAAAGAAATAGCAGGTAGGATTGGCGTCTTGTAGTGGCGAATAACCCATTAGTTAGTGTCACCGCAAGGTGGCGGTTCTGGGCGGTAAGACCCGAACGGGAAAAAGGGGGGAGGTCTTACAAACTGGTATCAAAGAATCAATAATTTTCATAATTATTTGCTCCCTAAAATTTCATAAATAATATCATGGGATGATTCCATCATTACACTGGAAGTACAATAATTACACATCCAAAAATTCTAATTAAATTACCGGAGATTCATAATGCTCTAAAACGTATCTAGACAGAAAATTGGAATTTTGTAAAATAGATTGATCAAGTATTCATTGTACAACCCCGTATTCGCGAAGACTGGGCCCCAAAACAAGGTAAGCAAGTTTTTAAGCTTTTTTGGGAGTTTTGCACTCCTAGGGGCCAATTTTTGGTGAACTTGAAAGACATACTAGTAGGGGGAGAAAATATTTCTCCCCCCAAGGCGCTCTTGGCAAGCCGCCGCAAGCCGCCTCAGGCCGCCAGGTCGCAGGCCGCCCCAGCTCGGCGGCCTAGCGGGGCGAGACCGGCCGGGGGCCAGGGTCTCGCCCCCGCCTCTTCCAGCTCGGCGGCCTAGCGGGCGAGACCGGCCGGGGGCCAGGGTCTCGCCCCCGCCTCTTCCAGCTCGGCGGCCTAGCGGGGCGAGACCGGCCGGGGGCCAGGGTCTCGCCCCCGCCTCTTCCAGCTCGGCGGCCTAGCGGGGCGAGACCGGCCGGGGGCCAGGGTCTCGCCCCCGCCTCTTCCAGCTCGGCGGCCTAGCAGGGCGAGACCGGCCGGGGGCCAGGGTCTCGCCCCCGCCTCTTCCAGCTCGGCGGCCTAGCGGGGCGAGACCGGCCGGGGGCCAGGGTCTCGCCCCCGCCTCTTCCAGCTCGGCGGCCTAGCGGGGCGAGACCGGCCGGGGGCCAGGGTCTCGCCCCCGCCTCTTCCAGCTCGGCGGCCTAGCGGGGCGAGACCGGCCGGGGGCCAGGGTCTCGCCCCCGCCTCTTCCAGCTCGGCGGCCTAGCGGGGCGAGACCGGCCGGGGGCCAGGGTCTCGCCCCCGCCTCTTCCAGCTCGGCGGCCTAGCTGGGCGAGACCGGCCGGGGGCCAGGGTCTCGCCCCTGCCTCTTCCAGCTCGGCGGCCTAGCGGGGCGAGACCGGCCGGGGGCCAGGGTCTCGCCCCCGCCTCTTCCAGCTCGGCGGCCTAGCGGGGCGAGACCGGCCGGGGGCCAGGGTCTCGCCCCCGCCTCTTCCAGCTCGGCGGCCTGGCGGGGTGAGACCGGTCGGAGGCCGCGGTCTCGCCCTTACCCCCCTGCAGTTTTACCTTCTTGCCCTCGGGGGAAATTCCCCCTTTACCCCCCGGCGTGGCTATTTTCTATTGGCCCAAGGCTTTTTGGGCGCGAGGGTATCTCGGTCATTTTGGTCCAAGGGGTTTTGGAAAACTATAAATAGACCCCCTTGGGTGCCTTGGAGAGGGATTGGATCTTCATCTTCTTCTCCTTCTTCTTGCTTTCTCCTCCCTTGGTTTCTTCTTGGTAGAGTTGAGAGAGCTCCTCCAAGGCACCCTAGCTCGAGCATTGGCTAGGGAGGGGAAGTGCTCAGGTAGCCTTCCGGGTGTGAGGTGGGACCTCCGCGCTAGAGCCGAGGGTCTATTCCTAGCTTCTTGATCCTTTGGTTAGTGACGTTCTCTCGAGTGTAGTAGGTGTGAGGTCACCCCTTCCCCGAGGGACGAACTCCACGAGAGACCAGGTTTCTGGTTTCAACATTTTGGTGCGGTGAGCGTGGAGAGTGACCAGCACAGAAGATCTCAGGAGAGTGTCATGACGGGAGGTCAAGGAGGTAGTGATGATCTCGGCGAGCTCCCCACCCCCGGACCCTTTGTGGGGAGGCAAGAGTTCATGGCCTCCATCCAAGGCATCATGGAGATGCTGTGAAGTATTGCTCCACAGGGTGGCAGCTCCACCCCAACCCCCCAGGAGCTAGCTCCCCCCCTCGACGAGTCAACTCCCAGGGGATTAGGCGAGATGACCCCAGGGGGGGGCGAAGGAAGTGTCCCAGGAAGAAGGCCCGGGAAGGAGAGGATGGGCGATGGGGTCGAGCGAGACCTCACCGGCCGGGAGCTGTTCTCCAGCCCGGCGAGTGCCGACCTTCAAGGCGAGCAGGTCGCGCGAGTGGAGGTGGCGAGACCACCCCTTAGGGGGTCACCATTCAGCGAGCTAATCATCTCAGCTCCCGTTCCCGAGGGATTCAGAGAGCCAGACATGGCTTACTACACGGGAAGGATGACCCCGTCCAGCATCTGCAATGGTTCGAGGATGCCGTCTCCATCAGGCCGATGACAGATGCCTTCAAGTGTCGCCTCTTTGCGATCACTCTGAGGGAGAAGGCAAGGGACTGGTTCCATCAACTCCCTCCGAGGTCGATCTACGGGTTCGAGGACTTGAGCCGAAGCTTCCAGCTCCGCTTCTCCACCTCCAAGAAGCGGAAGAGGAGTCCTGAATCCATCTTCTTGATAAGGCAGGGGGCCGAGGAGTCGTTGGCCCGCTACGTAGACAGGTTCCAAGAGGAGATCTTGGAGGTCCAGGAGATGCCAGGTATGCTCTCCAGATGGCCTTCACTGTTGGGCTGAAGAGGGCTTCTTCAAGATGAGCTTGACCAGGAAGACCCCCCTTTCCTTCGAGGAGCTGATGGAAAGGGCGGCAGAGGAGATAGCCATGGAGGCGGCCAACCCGGTGTTTGTCAAGAAGTTGGCAAAGCTGACAGAGACAGAGGCAAAGGAGCAGGGTGGCTCAAGGCACCAGGAAGGAAGAAGGAGAGAGGATCACAGGGCTCAGGGGTTCCAAGGACAGGAGGGTCCGGAACCAGGCTGGAGGCAGCAGGGAGGACCTGCCCAAGGTCCAGGAAGAGCTCTCATCCAAGGAGAGGGGAACTATCATGGGGGCCAAGGGAGAGATAACTTCCAGAGGCAAGCCCCAAGGCAGCTCTTGCCCCCGCTGCAGCAAGCCTTGGCGATAGGAGGGGGAAGAGGTAACAGGCGAGAGCGTCCAGCCCGCCGAAAGAGGGGAGGAGCGCTACCGTACTGCGACTTCCACCAGGTGGAGGGGCACGCCACAGCTACCTGCCCCGAGTTCTTGGAAGTGAGGGGGGCGAGAGGCCCTGCCCAGCCGCAGCCGCCGGTGCGGGTAGAAGAGGTTCTACCCAGAGAAGTGGGTGATGATATATGTGAGGACCGGGTCGACGTGGGAACTCGAGGTGGTATAGGAGTGATTCACGGTGGAGTAGGGGTTGAGGCCACTCGGAAGGCTAGCCTCCATGTCATGTACCGAAGGAGCGTTGCCTCAACCTCCCAGACCCCGCCCCCAGAGGAAAAGATCACCTTCTCGGTGAAGGACCTGCCAGATCATGAGGACCCATTCTGCGACGCGCTGGTCATCCAAACAGCCATCGAAGGCTACACCGTCTCCCGGGTCTTGGTTGACAACGGAAGCTCCGTCAACGTCATTTTCAAGAAGGCGTTTGACGAGATGAAGGTAGAGCCAAGGAGGGTGTTGACCTCGGATGGACCCCTGTTCGGATTCTCAGAGGAGAGGAAGGAGGTCGAGGGTGGAGTTGGACTCCAAGTAAAATTGGGAGGAGTCTCGAGGAACTGCCGGTTCGTCATTGTTGACGCTCCAAGCAGCTACAACGCCATCTTCGGAAGACCCCTCATCAGCGCCTTCCGTTGTGTGTCGTCTTCATTCCACCAATGCCTCAAATTCAGCTCAGGAGGGATCCAGGTCAGAGTCAAGGGAGACTCCAGGATGGCAAGGCAGTGCTACGTCACGGCCGTCAACACCATCTCTTGGTTGGCCAAGGCAGAGGAGATGGAAAAGATCATGGAGAGCCTGAGCAGGAAGGAAGTGTCCGGCGAGCAGGAAGCGGATGAGGACCACCAGGCCCATACCCCTGAGGAAGCCTCGCCTCAGCAGAGTCCTGTATGTATCTTGTCTTGTAATGAGTCTAACCCCGACCAACTGAGTCGGGGGGATCATGTAACCCATCTATTTTTCCCCATTTGAGGATGTAGGATTTGGTAAGGTCTGATTGTGATGCTCGGTCCCTTAGCTCCGATGATGATTCCGCCGCCAGGCTCCCACTAGCTGGCTGGGTAGGTTGATCTCTCGTGGTAGCCCAAGCCCTTAGCTCCGATGATGATTCCGCCGCCAGGCTCCCACTAGCTGGCTGGGTAGGTTGATCTCTCGTGGTAGCCCAAGCCCTTAGCTCCGATGATGATTCCGCCGCCAGGCTCCCACTAGCTGGCTGGGTAGGTTGATCTCTCGTGGTAGCCCAAGCCCTTAGCTCCGATGATGATTCCGCCGCCAGGCTCCCACTAGCTGGCTGGGTAGGTTGATCTCTCGTGGAAGCCCAAGCCCTTAGCTCCGATGATGATTCCGCCGCCAGGCTCCCACTAGCTGGCTGGGTAGGTTGATCTCTCGTGGCAGCCCAAGCCCTTAGCTCCGATGATGATTCCGCCGCCAGGCTCCCACTAGCTGGCTGGGTAGGTTGATCTCTCGTGGTAGCCCAAGCCCTTAGCTCCGATGATGATTCCGCCGCCAGGCTCCCACTAGCTGGCTGGGTAGGTTGATCTCTCGTGGTAGCCCAAGCCCTTAGCTCCGATGATGATCCGCCGCCAGGCTCCCACTAGCTGGCTGGGTAGGTTGATCTCTCGTGGTAGCCCAAGCCCTTAGCTCCGATGATGATTCCGCCGTCAGGCTCCCACTAGCTGGATGGGTAGGTTGATCTCTCGTGGTAGCCCAAGTCCTTTGCTCCGAGGTAGTCCCGCTGTCAGGCTCCCACTAGCTGACATGACCGGTGGTACCCCCGTGGGGGCTAAGTGTTTGCACCCAGAGGAGGTCTCGCCACCCAGGCTCCCATAGCTGGCATGGCAGTTGACCCCGAGGGGAAGTTACAATCCGCGAATACGTTGGGTTGGATGTTTCTTTCCGAGCTTGTGCCAACCTCGAAAAGAGCGGGGATTGTGTACAACCCCGTATTCGCGAAGACTGGGCCCCAAAACAAGGTAAGCAAGTTTTTAAGCTTTTTTGGGAGTTTTGCACTCCTAGGGGCCAATTTTTGGTGAACTTGAAAGACATACTAGTAGGGGGAGAAAATATTTCTCCCCCCAAGGCGCTCTTGGCAAGCCGCCGCAAGCCGCCTCAGGCCGCCAGGTCGCAGGCCGCCCCAGCTCGGCGGCCTAGCGGGGCGAGACCGGCCGGGGGCCAGGGTCTCGCCCCCGCCTCTTCCAGCTCGGCGGCCTAGCGGGGCGAGACCGGCCGGGGGCCAGGGTCTCGCCCCCCCCGCCTCTTCCAGCTCGGCGGCCTAGCGGGGCGAGACCGGCCGGGGGCCAGGGTCTCGCCCCCGCCTCTTCCAGCTCGGCGGCCTAGCGGGGCGAGACCGGCCGGGGGCCAGGGTCTCGCCCCCGCCTCTTCCAGCTCGGCGGCCTAGCGGGGCGAGACCGGCCGGGGGCCAGGGTCTCGCCCCCGCCTCTTCCAGCTCGGCGGCCTAGCGGGGCGAGACCGGCCGGGGGCCAGGGTCTCGCCCCCGCCTCTTCCAGCTCGGCGGCCTAGCGGGGCGAGACCGGCCGGGGGCCAGGGTCTCGCCCCCGCCTCTTCCAGCTCGGCGGCCTAGCGGGGCGAGACCGGCCAGGGGCCAGGGTCTCGCCCCCGCCTCTTCCAGCTCGGCGGCCTGGCGGGGCGAGACCGGCCGGGGGCCAGGGTCTCGCCCCCGCCTCTTCCAGCTCGGCGGCCTAGCGGGGCGAGACCGGCCGGGGGCCAGGGTCTCGCCCCCCGCCTCTTCCAGCTCGGCGGCCTAGCGGGGCGAGACCGGCCGGGGGCCAGGGTCTCGCCCCCGCCTCTTCCAGCTCGGCGGCCTAGCGGGGCGAGACCGCCGGGGGCCAGGGTCTCGCCCCCGCCTCTTCCAGCTCGGCGGCCTAGCGGGGCGAGACCGGCCGGGGGCCAGGGTCTCGCCCCCGCCTCTTCCAGCTCGGCGGCCTAGCGGGCGAGACCGGCCGGGGGCCAGGGTCTCGCCCCCGCCTCTTCCAGCTCGGCGGCCTAGCGGGGCGAGACCGGCCGGGGGCCAGGGTCTCGCCCCCGCCTCTTCCAGCTCGGCGGCCTGGCGGGGTGAGACCGTCGGATGCCGCGGTCTCGCCCTTACCCCCCCTGCAGTTTTACCTTCTTGCCCTCGGGGGAAATTCCCCCTTTACCCCCGGCGTGGCTATTTTCTATTGGCCCAAGGCTTTTTGGGCGCGAGGGTATCTCGGTCATTTTGGTCCAAGGGGTTTTGGAAAACTATAAATAGACCCCCTTGGGTGCCTTGGAGAGGGATTGGATCTTCATCTTCTTCTCCTTCTTCTTGCTTTCTCCTCCCTTGGTTTCTTCTTGGTAGAGTTGAGAGAGCTCCTCCAAGGCACCCTAGCTCGAGCATTGGCTAGGGAGGGGAAGTGCTCAGGTAGCCTTCCGGGTGTGAGGTGGGACCTCCGCGCTAGAGCCGAGGGTCTATTCCTAGCTTCTTGATCCTTTGGTTAGTGACGTTCTCTCGAGTGTAGTAGGTGTGAGGTCACCCCTTCCCCGAGGGACGAACTCCACGAGAGACCAGGTTTCTGGTTTCAACATTCATCATTTATTCATAAATGATACAATCCCATATAATTTTCCCAGGGGTTCAACATGTCATGAAAGGTAATTTTCCAATGATTCAAATATTTCCTAATTTAATTTGGCCATAATTCATAATTAACAAATATGTGACAATAAATCTATTTATATATGAAGTACTTAAATCTGATGTTCAAATAATCCAAATAATTTTCGTATGGTTCAACATGTCTTGATGTCATGAATGGTAACTTTCCAGATATTTTTTCAAATAATTTTCCAAGTTCGTACCCTCCAACCCGTCTTTGGTCCCGCCCGAGGAAGTCGAAAGGTTGTTGAGGCCGAGATCCAATCTCGAGGCCTCCTTGATAAAGAGCTCTCAGGCGAGCTCTCATCACCAACTGAGTTGCGCTTTTATGATGTAGGAAGGGCGTCATACCTGCCTGCCACCCTGGAGGCCCACCTTGGTGTCGCACCAAGACGGCTTTATCAGACCCGCAGGTCGTTGATGCGTTGAACGACAAGTGCACCGGTCGCACAAGTAATATAAAATGGGAGTGAATCCCCGAGTATCGATCTGAGAGGAACGCGCGTTGGGATGTGTGACTCTTTCGTTCAAAAAAGTAATTATAATTATTTCTAAATTAAATAGTGCTTTGGAATTGGATTTGCAAAAAAAACAAAACTGAATTGAACTAATGCTCGTAAACTGAACTAAGGAGACTAATGCAGGCCGCTATGCACTACTTCGGATGGCGGATGGATGAGAAGGAGCAGATGGAGGGATCACTCAACGATGGAATAAGGGTTGTAGGCACCTCGTCACAAAGCGCGTCACTAACAATTGCTTGTGTAGCAACACAACGCAATGGCGGGATAGGGGATGGAATGAAGGCGCACCTCAAATCACATAAACCACAAAGAAATCCGAAGACATAGAAATGACAATATTATCAATTTAGGGTTCATGGACATCATTCAACAACAAAATAATCGAAGTAAAACTACTACAACAAAGAAGAAGCAAGAGCTACAATCGAAGAACGAAGTTTCGCTGTGTATTCTCGGTTGGAATCGGAGGGTTGTCAATCATCGTCCGCATTTGGTCTACAGTTGTCGTCCGGGGTAGAGGAGGGTTGTCACTTCCTCCCAATGGACCAATCTTCTTCGTTAATCTCCTTCGGCCACAGCTTTTGCGAGATAACTCCTTGAATGCAGCGAGAAGTACCTCGAAATGGAGCTTGAGAGCTTGCAATGATGGAGGAGAGACCAAGGATGAAGCCCTAGCAGAGGATTTGCAGTAGAAATATGGTCGGAGCTCCTCCCGGAAGTGGGCGGCATTGGGGTGGCAAAACTGGGCGGAACAAAGAGCTTGGGCGCGAAAAATGAGTGAACTCTGAAATTAGGGCGGAGATCCGACACTTATATAGTAAACAGTGAGAAAAATAGGCATGCACGGTCAAACGCACGACCGTGCGTGAATCATGCGATATTAATCAAGCAGGAAACTCTCAGCCAGACAAAGAAAGAGCTCGTGTGATTTTGCTCACGCATGGGTGAAACCGGCCGTGCGAAACAAAACGCTCGGGTAGTGACAGATCACTGAAATTCAGGCCAACCAGAGAAAACCGTATGATTTCCTTCTCGCACTGTTGAATTCAACTGTGTCAAGGAAACAAACGGACAACAAAATCAAAAAAAAAATTAGACAAAAAGAGCCACTCGCGATTTTGCTCACACACGGGCGAAACCGTCCGTGCGCGAACAAAACGCAAGAGACGGGGCAGATCACTTTTGGGGGCACTGCAGAACACGCACGGTCGCAGTAATCTTGCGTCAAGGGAATGCACGATCGTGTGATTCATACAGGATCGAATTCAACCAAAAATTGGGGATCTGCCCACCTGCAATACATGTCAACAAACTGGGGTGCAGGCCACCAGCACACAAAAACAGCTATACAACTAAGCTTGGATTTGGGTGTGCGACTAGGATTGGCTTTTTGGCTTTGGTGAGATAGCGGTGGAGCTGAATCAAGAGGACGGGGTAGACACAAATGGGCCAGCGAGGATAACGCGATAGGAATTAGTACACAAGCACAACCTGGACAAAATGATGAGGTGAGCATTGTCAAAGACTGGGGATCGGGACAATCTCCAAAGAAATCTATCAATGTCGGTGCCCGCACTGGTTTGGTTCAATGCGCGAATCAGTGAGACTTTAGGTTAGAGATGAGGCTTGGGTTATGATAGGGTATAAAAAGGATAAACATGAAGGCTCAAAACACCTTACTCAAATGAGATAAAACAAAATAATCTAACCACGTACAACAAAATTTTCATTTCAAATTTTTTCACAACTATTTTCTTTTTCATAAATTTTTTTCAACTACTTTTTTCAGCATTTTTTTTTATTGGAGCACATACACACATCCACAATGAGAATCACTCACTCATGTAGTACTCGCTTAAGGAGTTCCCGCTCCAAGCATGGATTAATAGGTCCAAAATTCATGCACATTAGTAATATTATCTTTCACCGTAAATGATTGTTGTAACGATTCCTTTGTTTATCCATAGTTGCGGCATCATCTGTATCATAATTATTCTTTTGTGAGTGGAGTGTTTTTGTTGAAATGAGAACTCTCGAGACTACTCTGCCACCACCTTACCTACATAACTACCTTTCATGGTGCATAAGGAAATCTTGCCATTATGTTCCAGGTCTACTGGCCCCAGCCTTGATAACTGAAGTGTATTGTTCTCCTTATGTGATCCCAAGGGAATCATCATCAAGTTCTATCAACTATACTGACTGGGATGTCAGTAATGCACTTGTTTGCACAAGGCTAGCCAACAGGCTTTTTGATGCCTTCTGCCCATTCTTTGTTATGATGAGACAATGAAAGTTGTGTTGGATCATCAGTTGTTGTGATTCTTGAGAGGAATCCGGCAAGGGGGAGTGCCGACGGTGGTGAGGGAGAAACGGAGGATTAGGGTTGAGAGGAAACTTATGCAGCATCATTACCTCTTTGCATTCATCCAAGATACTGTAACACATAAATCCTTCCCCCTATATAGATGAGAGAGGACAATCAAACAAGGAAAAACAAAATAATTTACTTAATTGATTAATATTCATTAATTTTTATCAATCAATTGATTCATACAAATTAATTACAATAGAATTAATCACGGCGGCTTCCATATGCGCTCCATAAATTCTAATAAGGGGGTCCGCTTCAGGGAATATGTGTACAACCTCGTTTTCGCCGAGTGGGTCCACCAGGAAAGACGAGCGGACCAAGGCGACTTGCCCGCGCCAGAACATCATACCGGCGAGCTCAGAATGATTAGCCCGCTCCCACCAAAGCTAGGCGCGCGAGCTGCACGTGTTGGCTGACCCGTCCCGCGTCCGCCTGGAGTTCGTCGAGCTGAGGCGGGTTTTCGCCGAACTGAGCTTGGGTTGAGATCGACGCTCGTCGAACGGAGCTCGGCGTTCGTCGAACAGAGCTCGGCGTTCGTCGAACGGAGCTCGGCGTTCGTCGAACGGAGCTCGGCTTTCGTCGAACGGGGCTTGACATTCTTCGAGATAAGCCACAGGAGTTAGAATCTGAATTCGTCGAATCAAGATCGGCGAGCTCCTCTGGAACTTCTGTTGTGACAGTCTCATACCGGCCAGCCCGCTCTCCTTTAGGCGACCTGGCCGCCAGCCCGCCTCGGAGCGAGGATCGTCGTGCTTCTGCGGTCTGACTCGCGCTCGCCCAAGGAGTGAAGGCGAGCTGCGGGAGCCAGGTCGCATCCGCCCCAGCGAGGTGGAGGGTCGCGACGAGCTATCATCCGGATCTTTGGGACTGCCCAGTGGGGCCCAGAGGCAAAATTACCTGGTGCCCTTGCCATGGGTGTGAATAGCTTGATAGAACAGCGGAGTTACGTTGTTAGCAGACCCAGTTAGGCTGCACTTAGATATTCAAAACAGCGGAGGTTGGCTATTTGCAGACCGTCTTCAGAAAATTATAAATAAGACCCAAGGGACACCTCAGAAGGCACGCTTATCAGTATTTAGATCTTCTTGCGCTTTCTGAGGTAGCCTTAACTCGGCCTTTGGCTAAGGAGGGGAAGCGCTCTAAGATCTTTCGGGTGTGTGGTGGGACCTCCACGCCGATCCCTTGGGTCAGTTCCTGTTTATTTTTGTTATTTGGCTTGCATGAGAGAAGTAGGTGTGCGATCACCCCTTCCCCAAGGGTGAACTCCACAAGAGGCCGAGTTTTCAGTTTCAACAATGTGCCTTCGTAATACTATACTGCCCTCGAAAATCGACTTTGTCTTCAAGGTAGTGTTTTATTCTTTTGTCGGGGTCTTTAAGGATTTTGACAAGAAAGAAATTGTGCATTGTCAGTGGCGGTTGCGAGTGTCGTGATGAGAAATAACGAACATGTGTTAAAAACAGAAGAAGAAATTTTGGGTAATATTATAGGTATTTGATACGATTACGATTAATTCCTGGGAGGAATCCGACAAGGGGAAGGGCCGGCGTGGGTGAGCGAGAAGGAAGGAGGAAGAAAAGAGACAAATTAGGGAGCAACCCTAAAAAATACTGTTATGGGCAGCGGGGATACAGGGGTGTTTAAACCCTAGATCTTGAGAAAGGAGTAGAAGTTGAGTGGAGAGGAAGATGAAACCCTAAGGGAGGAGAGGGTTTAGAGAGAGAGAGAGAGGAAGTTAGAGAGATAAAGAGAAACTTGATTCTATTTTCTTGCATAAGGATTACATGATCTCACGGGCTATATATAGGCATCAATGGCATACTCGTAAATAACACAAACATACAACAAAATGTTAAAACAGTTAAACGTTGTCACACAACTTGATACAAGACGACTCGATACAACACGAATCAGCATATAAATAATAATAATAACTGACGACGGATCCTTAACACTTTATCCATCCTTCAAAACGAGCTTGCCCTCAAGCTCATGCTCCATGTGGGTGGTCAAATCATCTGGCACCGAGACCTCCGTCCAGAACAACGCGCGGTAATGCATATCGGCGGCGGTGGCTTCAGCGAGGATCGCGGTGCCATCCAAAAAGTGGGCGGCCTATGGAATGGCTTCGTTGGGGCCGCTGGAGGGATTGAGTGGGGCAGCCACACGGAGGTCGGAGGACCAACATGCGGCGGCAGCAAAGGATCCGTCGGGGTCGGCGGAGCATATGCCGGTAGAAAAAGGTGGGAAGGTGGCCTAAGGGAGTGGCATGGCAGGGTCCGGCGAAGCAAGAGCCGGCAGAGACGGCGACGAGTCGACCGGAGGAGCCGGAGGAGACGATCCTGAAAGTAGTGGAATGGCAGCAGCTGGGACTGGTGTCGGAAGTGGCGGGGATGTCGGGTGCGCTGAAGGGGGTAGAACTTCAAAGTATCCCGATTGCTCCAACTGAGCAAGCTTGGCATCAAAGCGAGCCATAGAGTCCTGAAATGATGTCAACCACTTCAATAACATCGAGTAGAGGATGGTCGCATTAGCTGCACTAATCTTAATGTCCATGTGACAAGAATATGATTGACTACTAATAAATTAAGAGCGGTGTTAAGGACACACCTATTTTGGCTATGGACAGCCAACAGCTATGTACAACCCAAGATGGCTATGTACAACCAAATCATATTATGGACAACCCAAATTGTTAGTTGCAACAAATTATTAATAAACGAGTCATTTAAACATGTAATAAATTTTAAAAACATTAGTGAAAGAAATTAATTCATTAAACAGTCCATTACAATATAAATAAATTTTAAAAACACTGTCGGGAGAAATTAACTACCGAGAGAAAACATAAGTGCGCACATCCCCAAATTATTGGAAAACCAAGTTAGAAGCATCAAAGGGTTAACACGATTATGATATATAGAAAGTGATGGTATTTCTATATCTAGATTTTCTTCCTTTTATAAATCAGCTTTAAATCTGCAAGCCCGAGGAAGAGTAGACAGATGCAATCGGGAGTCGTAGATTTTCTGCAAGAGGAATTTGTTGCCGCAAGAAGAATCAAACCACGAACAGGGCTACGGAAAACATATGAAAAATGTAGTGAAGGAGACCTTAGGGAGGATCTGGCGAAGAAGGAGATACTTGTGCAAGTCTGTGCAAATATGGAAAGAGCTCTGGATGTCGTCCCTAATTCCAATATCTCTGCTGCAAAATGGATTATCTTAGGGGAAATCAAAGAGTAGCAGACCTTAGGGAGAAGAATGGGAGCGCAAAGATCTGGGCGGATGCCTGGCCGGAGGAGCGGGCAGAGCTTTTCTGGAAGAGGGCGCAGAGCAGAGGCGGCGTTGTGGGGCACGGAGGCGGCAGTGTGGGGCGCGGAGGCGGCGGTGTGGGGTGCGGAGAGGAAGTCCGGAGGAGCGCCTGGTCGGAGGATCGCCCAGAGCAGAGTCGGGAAGGCGACGGGGAAACTTTGATCGGGTGGGCTGTCCTTAGGATTTTTTTTGTAATAAAAATAGGTGTTTTGAAGTGTTTAATTTGATTTAAACGGTGTGTCCATAGCCAAAATAGGTGTGTCCTTAACACCGCTCTAAATTAATCTATAAAATAGATTAGGGTTCGGCTCTTGATAAGAGTTCATCACGGTTTGCTTCTTCTGTCCTGAAGTTGGTAAGCCAGCAAGATATCTAACGGAGTAAAGCAGTCTAAGGGCTTAGTGCTCCGATTGCTCCTATGAAACAAGAAGAATACTGGACTCTCTATTTTGTCATACTTGTATCTGTCCTAGATCTGTTGCTTCGAAAGGGGAGGCGCTGGTAAACAAACTCTTTTGCGAACGGGATTCTGTCGCCGATCGGTTATCTTTTGATCTGAAAACTGTAAACTGTTATTTACTCTTTGTTAGCACGTGCAAATCGCGCTTCTGTTAATAGGTTTGTTCGAGCAGAATTCCCCGAATCATGGTTTTTTCAACAATCGTGATCGGATGTATGTGATAATATCCTAGGGGCACCGCGTTAGCGGTCTTCGTTCCACAAGGAGTCAGCGGTATAGGATCTCTTAAGGAAGGGTACTCTTGTCATGTGGTTTTCACCCTAACCAATTTGTTAACCACTTGGCAGGTGCACTCCGGAGAGAGGTTCTGTAATTGTGCTATTTAAGCTATGGCTTTTTGCCATCGCTGATAGGTTGGTGGCTTAGGCGCTTTGCTCTCAGAAAAAATGCTGATGAAAAGCAGGAAACATCTCTTCTTTCAGCCGGGATGCGGAGAACAAAGACTCGTCCGCCTATCGAGAAGATGTGCGCGCCTCGCACTTAGATTTCCAATACAAAAGCGAATTCTCTCTTGGCACATCAAACCATGCTCATATCCAAGGCCAAGGTGGACCCCATGAAAGAAATCATGACAAGGGGGCAGAAATTGGAGATCCTTCTCATGAAATTTTCTACCCTCGATCAAAGGACAAGCCCTTGTAGACTTCCTGGCAGCGCGCTACGACTGAAAAGCCAAGCTCCGAAAACTGCAGTAAAGAAATGGCTTTCAACACGAAACATGGAACTTTTAGGCTGATTTTCATCAAGCTAATGCCTTTCCTTATAAATGTCATAACCAGGTCAGCTTCAGCAACTGTTGTCTTGGAGATCGGTTCTGGCATCTCAGTGCAGTCCTACAGCTCATAGCCTATTCAAAAAAAAAGATTGTAAGAAGTTCCTTGCCACTTCAAAAGCGCTTCTAAAGCTTCATTGAGTTTTCATTGACACGGGATGAATTTCTAAGAATAGACAGACAATTAGTCTCATTCTAATGGAGTTCCAATACATACCTCGAGGAGAGGATAGCTGCAAGAGCGCTTCTCCGATAGACATGGTTCGAAACAAAAAAAGTGCATCTTCTTCGGTCAACAACCAACATAGTGCTCTATCATTCTTCACTACTCATACATATGTACATACTTGACGGGGAATCTCTTGATTTTCTCAAGAAAGAAATGAAGCAAAATCTTCAGCTCGTGGCTTGCAATGAGTTCTCTTTCTATAGAGAAGCCATGGTATACCACTGAGAAAGAGAAAGCGGGAGGCGATCGAAGGGATGGATGAGATAGGGATAGACTATCCAAAATTTATGAGAAAATGTAAAAGAAGAGACTCTCAAAGATATCCTATTTGTCTTCTTCCTATTTCACTATTTCATTAAGGAGGCGAGTCAACTAGACAGACTGCAAAATCTAGACATTTCAAGCCACCCAGCTATATCCGATCTTGTTGGCCTTTCACCCCTAGCCACAAGTCATCCCCTGTCTTTTGCCACATACGTGGGTTCGGTCCTCCAAGGCCTGTGAGAGCTCTCTTCAACCTGTTCATGGCTGGATCGATCGGTTTGCCTTATATACCCTAAACCCGCGGGTGCATACAATGAAAACTCCCGGATACTCATGCCCGATCGTGAGACTGCTTGTTGAACGTCTGATGGCGTGTTGCTCTTACCTGAGCTATGCAACAACTTCACTAACGCTCTCCTTGATCCTTGCCAGATGTGCTTGACGGTCCCCATAAGACACTAACTTGGGGACTTCTTACTCCAGCTGTTCCAAGGGCGTGAGCCGCTAGTTCTCTCATCGGCAACCGACAGGTTTCCTATTCAGTCGAGTGCTAAAGCTCATGCAATCTTTCATCTTTATCTTCAGTCGAGTGCTAAAGCTCATGCAGTCTTTCATCTTTATCCCAAGGTCCAAAGGCGGTGAGCCGCTAGGTCTAATCGGTGAGCCAATGCGCTTCCCCTCATGAACGACTATTCTTTCCTTTTACCGCTCCTCTCGCTATCGCTCAAGCAGCTCCTTTTCAGTCGCTCCTTTCTTTTCTTCTCAAATTAAGCTCACGTCCTCGCTCATAGTTGCTAAGTAAGCTCACCTCCTTCGCCTTACGGCTCATCGACCCTTCGCCTATCAGTCACGCTAGTTCGTCTATCGGCCACGCTAGTTCGCCTATCGGCTCACCCTTACGGACGGCCCTCTCCTGTTCAGCCTTATTCTATTGAACCTGACCATACCAACTCCTTCTCAATCCAAATGTCGGCAGATCGTCTGCTATTTCAGATTCCAATTCAAAGTATGATCTTGGTAAGTTGCTTCCAAACCGAATTCTAATACTCTTGCTTCCCTTAAATAGTAGGTGTACCTAAGAATAGCATTACTCCTTTAGTGGGATCCACAGGGAGTCCCTTGGACTCGGAAAGTTCTAACGAAAATGGCTAACCCAATAGCAGATTCCGCAGCTCCCACCGTTGGAACCAATGAAGCAAATGATTGACCCATCATATCATCGGAAGAAGGCCAAAAAGTTAAAATGAACGGCTAAGAAGATGAAATTGGCATTGACATAATAGGAAGATTTCGTCTATTAAGGAGGATTCCCCGAAGACCGCCCCGTGGGATAGAGATGATCATAGAAAATGTGAAAGATTTGATGGATTTAGGGGAACGGCTGCCGCGCGCGCCTAATTCGACTAACCATATCAGCAGGCTCCTTCTTTTGCAATACTTCATAAGGCGCGTAGCGATGGCCAAATTCTTATAAAAGCCTTCTCTACCATAGAATTCGGCCTTCGGGGTCAACCCGACGCCTTCTATGAGGAAGGCGGTGCAAAGGAGGCCCGAGGGCCTGTTAAGGAACTATTGAAGGTTTCTTATCAAGGGTTGTCGGTTCGAACCCTGCGCCAACAACACGCCGTGTTGAGAAATAGGCCGGAAGGCGTTGGGGTGTACTGGTTGCAGCCCATGTAGCGGTGTCATATGGGTTCCGCTAAAGCCTTGTGAGAGGTCGTGGCCTGGGCCGTTAGCTCAGTTGGTGATGAGAACTATTGAAGGTTTCTTATCAAGGTTGCGGGTTCGAAACTCTGCACCAACAACGTGTCGTGTTGAGAAACAGTCGGAGAGGCGTTGGGGTGTACGGGTTGCAGCCCATGTAGCGTTGTCAAATGGGTCGCAGTAAAGCTTGTAAGAGGTCATGACCTGAGTCGTTACATAAAAAGTGTAGCTCAGTTGGTGATAGGGTTGCGGTTTAAGGCACCTTATCAAGGAGGTCGTGGGATAGAAGCCCCGCCTCAACAATGTGTTGTGCTAATAAACAGGCCAGAGAAGCGTTGGGTTGTATGGTCTGCAGCCCTGTAGCGACGTTTGGTCTAAAGTCTGGGTCGTTACAAAAAAGTGTCGCCTCAACAATGCGTTGTGCTAATAAATAGGCCAGATTGGTGTTGGGGTGTATGGGATGCAGCCATGTAGCTACGCTTGGTCTAAAGGCCGGGTCGTTACAAAAAAGTGTTGCCTCAACAACGCGTTGTGCTAATAAACAGACCAGAGAGGCGTTGGGGTGTATGGGCTGCAGCCCTGTTGCGATGCTTGGTCTAAAGGGTCGGGTCGTTACAAAAAAGTGCACTTTTTGTAACGACCCCGCCCTTTAGACCAAGCGTCGATACAGGGCTGCAGCCCATACACCCCAACGCCTCTCTGGCTATTTATTAGCACAGCGCGTTGTTGAGGCGGGGCTTCTATCTCACGACCTCCTTGATAAGGTGCCTTAAACTGCAACCTCATAACCAACTGTAGCGACGCTTGGTCTAAATGGTCGGGTCGTTACAAAATATATTTTTAGTTAAGTTTGACGGTCGTATCTCTCGGCTCAGTTGATCAACTAGTCCACTGATGAAAATATAAATATACGCTGCGGAAAATACTTTATTTAGCTCGATTATTATCGTACATGAGCAGAGACCTCCAAAATGACAACTCATGATATGCATACCTCTAGATTTAATATAAGTAGGCAAATGGCTTTTACGTTCGTCGGACTTTCTCTTATCCTTCCTCATTTGCATACCTCGATTCTTGGCATTATCGACCTCGTTTTTTCTCTTACTCTGATATATCTTTTAAATGCGAAGAAAATGCGGGTTTTGACAGTGATGGACGGCTGATGCCTGGAGCGAAGCGAGGCCAGGCGCCAAGAGGCAGACGCTGCAGAACGGAGGCTGGGCGGCGGCCTTCCTGTTGCCGAAACGGAAGGATGGACTTCATAAGTGGGGTGATGCAGAAGGATCGGCGTGTATTGGAGAATCCGGGTGATGCGGAAACATTGGATGGGCGTCGACGCTGGCCCGGGTGCAAAAACAAGGAGCGTCGCTGGTATTGTGTGGCAGAGACTAGACGGATCGGGATGGTGCGGAATCGGAATGGATCAGTGCGGAACCGAAATGGATCGGTGCGGAACGCGTACTCGCGGCGTGCGGCTCGAGCGGGGAATCAGCAGCGACGAAGATCCGGCGGCTTACGGCGGGCGAACCGGCAGGTCGGACAAATTGATACAATTATGATTAATTCCCGGGAAGAATCTGACAAGGGGAAGGGTCGGCGCTGATAAGCGAGAAGGAAGGAGGAAGAAAAGAGACCAAATTAGGGAGCAACCCTAAAAAATACCTTCATACTTTCCAAGATGATTTCACGCATAAATCCCTCCTTATATAGATGAGGGAGAACAACTAAACAAGGAAAAACAAAAGACACCCAAACAAGGGAATACAAAAGGCAACCCAACAAGGAAATACAAAATAATTAAGTTAATTGATTGTTGTTAATTAGTATGAATTAATTAATATCAATTATTGCATACAAATTAATTTTAAGAACGTCGATCATGGCGGCTTCCATATGCGCGCTCCATAAATTATGATGAAGGGGTCTATTTGAGTGAATGCGTCCACAACCACGACGACTTTCATATGTGCGCTCCATAAATTATGACGAAGGGGGTCCACTTGAGTGAATGTTCCTACGACACGTGGACTCTTAACCGTGTTATTAATGGGTGATGAGAATAGAGGGGTACAACTAGAGTGGGTGGGGGCGTGGGGGTGAATGTGGGTGGGGGCGTGGGGGTGAATGTGGGTGGGGGTGTGGGGGTGAATGTTGGCGCCAGTTAGAAGATGGAAAAAAAATTTTCATCTATTTGTTATGGGAAGAGGAAAAATAAAGGAAAAAAAAATTGATGTGACAAGACAATGGAGGAAAAGAGGTGGCCTTAACAGCTAGTGAAGGTGAAATCGTGAGTTTGAGGCATGGGTGTACCGGTCAATGCATAGAAAATAAAAAAAAGTTATGGGAGGAAAGATTGTTCGGCCTGATGGTTGTAAAGGGAAACAAAGCGAGAAAACTAGACATGGGCTGTTGTAGGATATTACGATAGGACAGTCTCGGCGGGTCCTGGAATAAAAAAATGAAACTGGGGAATGTGGGAAAGTCGCGTACGGAGGTTTGGTTACGTCATCGAAGAGGTGTGTTGTTTCCTCCTGGTAGCGAGGAAAAGGAAGAGCGCGTTGTGGTCGTCTATCCTGGACGTACGATGGGTTCGTCGGCCTCGGCGGGATTGAGTGAATGCATCCACAACCACGACGACTTTCATATGTGCGCTCCATAAATTATGACGAAGGGGGTCCACTTGAGTGAATGTTCCTGCGACACGTGGACTCGTAACAGTGTTATTAATGGGTGATGAGAATAGAGGGGTACAACTAGAGTGGGTGGGGGCGTGGGGGTGAATGTGGGTGGGGGCGTGGGGGTGAATGTGGGTGGGGGTGTGGGGGTGAATGTTTGCGCCAGTTAGGAGATGGAAAAAAAATTTCATTTGTTTGTTATGGGAAGAGGAAAAATAAAGGAAAAAATTGATGTGACAAGACAATGGAGGAAAAGAGGTGGCCTTAACAGCTAGTGAAGGTGAAATCGTGGGTTTGAGGCATGGGTGTACCGGTCAATGCATAGAAAATAAAAAAGGTTATAGGAGGAAAGATTGTTCGGCCTGATGGTTGTAAAGGGAAACAAAGCGAGAAAACTAGACATGGGCTGTTGTAGGATATTACGATAGGACAGTCTCGGCGGGTCCTGGAATAAAAAAATGAAACTGGGGAATGTGGGAAAGTTGCGTACGGAGGTTCGGTTACGTCGTCGAAGAGGTGTGTTGTTTCCTCCTTGTAGCGAGGAAAAGGAAGAGCGCGTTGTGGTCATCTATCATGGACGTACGATGGGTTCGTCGGCCTCGGCGGGATTGTCGGGAGAACCGCCGGCTCTGGCGGGGCTGCTGCAAGAACCTCCCAGCTCTAGTTGCATATCTGGGCCGGCATCGAAAGGTGCAACGTGGAGCTCGCTCGCAGTCAAGGAGGATGTCCTCGACTAGGGACTGATGTGGAGATTTTCCTTTCTTGTCGCCCACTGTGGGGGAGAACTTAGTAACGAAAGTTGGAGGGATGACACACGGTGCAGCCTTAGAAATTGGCGAGGCAGCGGGAAACGATCCCTTGTTAGGTACCTCGATGCTAGGAGGGGAAGGAGCATCCTTCTGTGGTTCCTTGACTAGGGCCAGCTGGCGGAGTGCCCGAGCAGATTCCTCCTTTATGGGTTTGTTGTTGACGAGGTTCTTGGCAATGATGTCTTGCGTAGCCGAATCTCGGTGTGGATGTCGTGGATGAGCTCAAGGTCGAACACGTTGTTGGTTCCTAGCGACGGCAAGGGCAGCGGGAGGAGAGCAGTAGGTCGGACCATTGTTGTGATTCTTGAGAGGAATCTGGCAAGGGGGAGGGTTGGCAGTGGTGAGGGAGAAGAGGGGGGACTAGGGTTGTGAGGAAACTTAGGGAGCACCCATAATTCTTTGCATTTATCCAAGATACCTTAGCACATAAACTCATCCCCTTATATAGATGAGGGAGGGAAACTAAAAAAGAAAACACAAAATAATTTACTTAATTGATTAATATACATTAATTAATATCAATCAATTAATTTATACAGATGAGGGAGGGCAACTAAATAAGAAAACACAAAATAATTTACTTAATTGATTAATATTCATTAATTAATATCAATCAAATTAATTTATGCAAATTACTTACAAGAGAATTAATGATGAGATAGTCCACTTGAGTGAATGTGCCCTTATATAGATGAGAGAGGGCAACTAAATAAGAAAACACAAAATAATTTACTTAATTGATTAATATTCATTAATTAATATCAATCAAATTAATTTATGCCAATTACTTACAAGAGAATTAATGACGAGAGAGTCCACTTAAGTGAATGTGTCCTAGATTAGAGAGGGCAACTAAATAAGAATACACAAAATAATTTACTTAATTGATTAATATTCATTAATTAATATCAATCAATTAATTCATACAAATTACTTACAAGAGAATTAATTACAGGTTTCAACAATGAAAATCTTTCAATCAATAAATGAACTTACAATCACTTCCAAATAGAAGGATCCGAGGATGTATGATGAGTGGCCGGTGACTGGAGAAACGGAGGTGGATTGAATTTGGACCTTTGTATGGGAGCCAAGAGCTGGACAGAACTATTTGAGTGTTGAATTATGATTTCAGCTGGCTGGATGGAGGTGGAAAGGGCTGGGAAACAAGGATGAGGCGGACTGGTTACTGGACATGTTACAGAACCAGTAATTGATCTTCCAGATTAGTGGATGGAGATTACTGGGCCTGGAATTGAGTATTCTTGTGGTACTGGACAGGAGTAGGCGATGGAATGCATATCCTGCAAGTTCTATGGTGTTCAGGATGCTTTCTGGAAGGGGAGTAAGAGCTGGAACAGATTTTGGGGGCTGGAATAGGCTTCACATTTCAATTCTGGGCTGGGACAGATGCAACAATCGGCTGTTTGGAGGTCCACACAGTCTGCTTGAGTGCATGTGCCCGCGTAATATCAACTCGCCCATTTGAACAGTGGCCACTTGTCAGGAGGTCCACACATTAGGTATTGAGCTTCTACAATGTCATACTTTCTCCATTGATATTGCAACTCGGCAAAAACATTTTGAAGAACTTCGTGTGACCTGTTATCTTAAACGCTTGTTAGATTTCCTATGAAATGATTTGACAACAAATTTTGGGGGGAATCTACAAAAGCCACTGCTACTCTTGTCTCAACTGTAACTCATATTCTAAGTTGAACTGCACCTAGTATATGTTGTTCAGAATTCAGAACACATAGAAGTGGAGAAATGTTACACATTGGTTGTGAAAAAGAGCTCTGCTCTTTATTTGTTTGTAGTCTCCGTCATCAATTATCTCTTGAGCTTTTCAGTTCTTATATTTGATTTTTTTTGCTATGATTCGTATTTTCCTGCTATTAATACTGGTTGATCTATGAAGGTTTTTTTTCCTTTTCAGATGATTACTTGTTATTTGTTAATGCTGGTGGGGTCTCCATCCAAGCAAAAGATTGTCAAATTAATTTTGAAGGAGATTCATTTTTTGAGGGAGGAGAGATTATTCAAACTAGTGAGGTAATAGTGGATGGTGGTGATTATAGTTTCTTGTATCAGTCCCGCGCGTTATGGAAACTTCTGTTACAAGTTCTCTGACTTACCCTGTGGAGAGTTCCTTCTTGATTTGCACTTTGCTGAGATTATTTATACAAATGGCCCTAAAGAAATGAGAGTTTTTGATGTCTTTGTTCAAGATGAAAAGGTGAGAGAAAATTCATCCAGGAATCATGATCATCTTTCTTGTTTCCGTTACTTCTGATAAATTTCTGAAGCACCTCCTTCCATGTATACAGATTCTATCCGATTTTGATGTGTATGCTATTGTTGGGGCTAATAAACCTCTGCAGCTACTTGATGTTAGGGTCTTTGTTCCTGACAATGGTGTGGTTGTTGTAAGTTTTGAGGGAAGAAGTGGAACTCCAATGGTTTCTGGTATTTCTTTTAGGAAAGCTCCAAAGCTACCTGGTACACTCCTCTCATACTTTTATGTTTTGAATCTCATTTTCTTTTTACAATAACTGGTGGATTTGTTTTCTATTACTATCTATATTTGCTACTTACATCTACTATAGTGACTTCACAGCCTATAATATGCAATAACTGTGCCAGTGTCCAAGAAATTTCTTCTATTCAGGTCTGGATTGGTTAATCTTGGAAATTTGATTTTTGTTTAATTCAGCAGAAATAATCTGTGTTGGTTGTACTATTTTCTTTTGTTTCTTTATGGTGCAGAATAGAGGTCAAAATGCAAAATTTCTTGCAAAATATGAGAAGAAAATACAAGAACTGACTGCCCAATGTAAGGCGATGTCTGACGAATGCCATGAAGCTTGGATGTCACAGAAAACTACAAATGACCAATTAGAGGAGCTAAAAATGGAATTTAATAATAAGCTTTTCCAAACAGAAAATTTAGGTACACAGAATAAGCTAATGCATGATTGGATTTCTGTTTTGATGGTTTGAATTGATAAAAAGAGGTGACTTCTATGTTGTCAGAACTTACTGTTGAATTACAAATGGACAAATTAAAAAATGTTACTCAAATGTATGAACACAGCCGGAAGAAGTGGATCACCACTATGGTTGGTTTGGATGAGAAGGTTAAGGTGAGGATTCAGTAGATCTCATGAAATATTTATGCTCTACCCATGAGTAGCTTTAGTTTTAACATGTTTTTATTTGAATGTATTAGGTTATGAAACAAGAGCACCTCCAATTATGCCTAGAAGCTCATGACTGGGCTGATGCAGCCCCTGATTTTAACAAGATGATCATAGCCGTCCAAGCATTGGGTACTTTAGAAGCTATTTTTATCTTATGGATACTAATGGTCATTTGGACTCTTCCCTATTTTTGAGTTAAAAGAGAGAGTTTTTTCTGTAGAAAAGAGAGTTTTTGACTCATCTATTTGCTTCTTCTATGCAGTTGTACAATGTACTGATCTTAAATCGAAGTATGCTGAAGAGATGAGCAAGAGAAAAAACTTGTTCAACTTGCTTCAGGAAACAAAAGGCAGACACCGCTCTTTATGCTGCATTGATATTTGATTGTTTGTTCTTTGATATAACTTGGGTGTTTATTTTGGCTCTCTTGCAGGGAATATCAGAGTATTCTGCAGGTGTCGCCCGCTGAATAGGGGAGAAATCTCATCTGAATACGCTACTGTTGTAGATTTTGAGGCGTCCAAGGATGGTGAGCTCGGACTCTTCACTGGAGGATCAGCAAAGAAAATCTTCAAATTTGATAGGGTGTACACTCTGAAACATGATCAATGTAAGTGTTGTTTAACTTAACAAAATAGGTAGGATAGAGATGAGGATGATAATTTGGTTAATTTTTTTTATTTTTTATTGAATTATTTCTTATATAATGAGCAGCTGATGTGTATGCGGATGCGTCACCACTGGTGATTTCGGTATTGGATGGTTATAATGTATGCATATTTGCATACGGACAGACAGGAACTGGTAAAACATTTACGATGGAGGGAACAGAGCAGGAAAGAGGAGTCAACTATAGAACTTTGGAAGAGCTATTTAATATTGCAGGGGGGAGAAAGGAAATGTTTGACTATAACATCTCTGTCAGTGTTTTGGAGGTCTATAACGAGCAAATTCGGGACTTGCTCGCAATATCTCCTTCATCGAAGAAGTAGGAATTCCAACCCTGAAATATTAGTTGTTCAATATTCAAGGAAGCTGAAACAGTTACACTAATAAGATTTGATTTTGTATTTGCTGATAAGGTTGGAGATAAAGCAGGCTGTTGAAGGGTTTCATCATGTGCCAGGAATAGTGGAGGCCAAAGTTGAGAACATTGAGGAGGTTTGGAATGTACTGAAGGTTGGAAGAAATGCAAGAGTTGTTGGATCAACCAATCTCAATGAGTTCAGCAGCAGATCTCACTGGTGCGCAGATATATTTTTTAAAAAATTTTGTTTCTGTTCAGTGATGATATTGATTTTTACCTGATGTTTTCTTTTAAAAAATGAATTTTCAGCATGCTTTGTATAATGGTGAGGGCTATGAACTTGGTGACTGGTGAATCCACGCAAAGCAAACTTTGGCTTGTTGATTTGGCTGGCAGTGAGAGGCTCGCGAAAACTGATGCACAAGGGGAGAGATTGAAAGAGGCTCAGAACATAAATCGATCTCTTTCAGCTCTAGGAGATGTTATATCCGCCTTGGCAAGTAAAAGCAGTCACATCCCCTATAGGTTGACTGCAACAACTAATAAAACCGTTACAAATTTTCTGTGCAAGTTCATTCAACTTATTATTATACTTTTATGATTTCAGGAACTCAAAATTGACGCATCTATTACAAGATTCTTTAGGTAATTCAATTTCACTTGAGCATTTTATATTTGTCAGATTCCAAACATCCAATGTGAGATCTACATATAGTGCACCGGACTTTGTTCTTTGTGTGAAACTATTATCAATAGTATTCTTTGTAGATCAATTCATTTTAATTATTATGGCTCCTCAAACTCTACAGGTGGTGATGCGAAAGCTTTGATGTTTGTACAAATAAGTCCATCAGAAAATGACTTGAGTGAGACACTAAGCTCATTGAACTTCGCAAGTAGAGTTCGGGGAATAAATTTGGGTCCTTCAAGAAAGCAAGTCGACACAAGCGAGCTAATGAAGTTGAAAATGACAGTGAGTTTGGGTGTCGTTTTTTTTCCGCATTTTTCTCATCTAATTCACCAGTTCTCTTGTATTACCAATATCCATTTTGCAATCTTTTTTGGAGATCGATAAGCTAAGGCAGGAATGCAAAATTAAGGATGAGTCTTTGCGGAAGCTTGAGGATAGCATCCAAAGCTTGGAGAGCAAAGTAAGAGGGAAGGAACAGATGTGTAAAACACTGCAAGAAAAGGTACATATCATCATCATTAGGCTTATCTGACTACTTGGGTCAACTTATGACCCTCATTTCCTTGTTCTTTTTGTCGAATGTTACCTCGAAGTGTAAAATCCATTCTTTGAGATAGCTGTGGCATTTGTGTTATGGTGGTTTGAAATTATAATAGTAAACGCAATGATAAACAGTTTATCAACATGACTATAATATCGTTTCTTTTAATAGCATTGATGCATGCGGCTGCCCAAGCAATATCCATATTTTTCATAACTACATTCACAACCGTCACCGTCTCCCACCCCTCCCCCGAGCATGACCTTAATATACTTTTTAATAATTTATAACCTTATCTTTGGTGGATGAACTTATGGAAGCATCACTCTTCATTATTTTCTCTTATAAGAATAAGGAGCTTGAAGCCCAAGTTGAATCAAAAAGGGAGTTACAATTTTCTACAGAGAGGCAAAATATGCAGCTTTCAGAGAAGGTAGTTCTAATTACAAGAACCAACATTTTTTTTTGCTGTTCAAGATGACAATATTGATCAAAAAGTATTTGTCAATAGGTAAAGGAGCTGGAACACAAACTGAAAGAGCAAGATCACTTTGAGAATCTTGTTCAGCGAAAGATCAAGGAACTCGATTCAAAGGTTAAAGAGCATGAATTTTCAGAATTAATTGCTCAACAAAAGGTAATTATGGCTTAGTTTGTCAATTGTGCTCTTGCAATACATGTACTTAATTATTTTATGGCATGAAGGTTCAGGATCTTAGTATGAAGCTTAGAGAGAGACATCAGTTCGAATGTCTCCTTGAACAAAAGGTACAGTGCACTTTGCTCCTACAGAAGATTTTTTTAAAAAAAAATATAGCTGATTTAATATTGTTATGATGTGATATCCAGGTTAAGGATCTTGAGGAAAAAGCTAAGAAAAGAAGAGTTAAAATCCGCTCGCATGGAGAGAATTGCGAACTCTGCTGAAAGGAAGTTCTTATCAAAGGACAAGTCTAATGGCGAAATCGATCCCAGGGTCCTTAGAAGCTCGAATTCTATCAACCAACTAATGGAAGTCCCCAGTTCTATACTTCTTAAGGCAGAAGAAACTCTTCAGAATGCCAAATTGAACGGGAATCCGGGGACGTTGAAGGGAACATGGCTGTTGGTGAAAAGAAAGTGTTGATTCGTGTAAAACGAATAGAAAGAGGAGAATAGATCAGACCAAGACACTGGGAAGGCTGAGCAGGACGTCGCAAGCAGCTGCCACTCAGAGATTCCCCAAAGTAGGAACAGCAAAGAGCAACAGCCAGCAGCAGGTGCAAAGGAAAATCATAGGGTAAGAACCTGGCTGTGACAGAATGAAATATTTAAACTCGTTGTCAATCTTTCAATGACAGTGTTTCTAGGCATTTGAAATTCCTAAGTATATGCATGCTGCTAACATGTTGAAAAAGATGATAAGTCAAATAATTTGTCATATGAGATTCATTCATGTTCATATTGTTTCTTGTAAAAGCTTCCTATCTGGTGAACATCGTCAATGTTTATGTACGAAGTGTTGAGGTATATTGATATTAGTGTTTAATGGGCTACTTAACGGGTTGGTTAGGATCCGATAGGAATCCAAACCCGTAGTCGGGGATTTAGGGTTTCGCCTATAAATACCCCGCTGGGGGCAACGGGTAGGCCATTCCAAACTAGATGGTCACGCGGATGCTTCGAGCACTCTAACATTCTCGAAGTTTACCCTAGCCCCGCTCCCGTCCCCGTGACGAATCCTCGCTCCCGCACGGAACACAGCCGCCGCTCCTTCGATCGCGATCTCTCTGCCATTCGCGATTTTTTGCTGGATCGTCGTTGCCGATCGTGAAAAGGATCCGCTGCCGCTTCCTCGATCGGGAAGGATATCGAAGGTGTAGATCCCGCCGCCTCCGAAGATCCACGGCGAAATCGAACCCGCCGATCAAGAGGAAGAAAAGCCCGTTCGCGGGATTTCTAGATCGGGATCAACCGTCGTCGATCGTCGGAAGAGCGGGATTTCACGCTGCTTTGGTGCTTCCGTTTTTTGCGATTCGCCGCCGCTGCGAGATTTTTTTCCCCCCTTCGCGATTTTTCTGCATCGCTCGGGATTCACGAGTGCGCCGCCCCATTGAAGAAGAAGATCGGCAATCTCCTCGTCCAGCCGCTGGTCCAGATCGGGAAAACGACCTCTGTGTTGCAATCCGTCGCTGGTCCAGTCGATGGTTGCTCGCGTTTCTCCTCGTCCAGCCGCTTTTGATCCCGTCGTTCGCGATTTTGTTGATGGTTGCTCGTCTGTGTTCCTGTAGACGGAAGATTGTGGAGCAGGATTGAACTTTTTTTTTCCCGGTAGATTTGGCCTCCACTATTTCAGTAATTGCTGAAGACTGTAAAAGGGATCTACTGTTCAACATCTTCTCAAATTGGCGTTTTGCGAGGATCTAGGCACGGGCTGAGTTCTTCTCTCAGTTCTTTGCTTGGGAAGCCGACCAGGACTCTCAATTTTGGTGAAGATCGGCCATCTTTCTCAACCAGGAAAGGCATTTGTTGTTCCTGATTGCGCAAAGAGATTTACAGTTCTTGGGTTCTGGAGTACGCTGAATCCTTGACGGTTGTGTTTCAGTCGGAGAGGAGCAAAATTTTTACTGGATTGGATCCGAAGAATTTATCGTCTTCGCGGCTCAGGTGATCTCTTTCCTGTTTTTACTGCTATTGTTCTACATTGCTAGTGGCGTTCCAAGTCTTTTAGTAGGAACCCAAAAATGTCGAAAACAAGCAATTTGTCGTCTCCCGTGCCGATGATCAAGCTGGAGAAATTCTCCAACGCCGAGTTCAGTGCCTGGAAGCGCAACACACAGTTCGGCATGAAGTACCTGAACATCTTCTACACAGTGCAGACTGTCTTTGAAGAATTCCAAGGAAGCGAAGATGAAAATCAATGGGTCAACGACGAGGATTTCTGCAGAGACTACATCCTGAATTGCCTCTCCAACAGGCTTGCAGAGAGTACGGCAAGATGCAAAGAGCCAAGGAGATCTGGGAAGCCCTAGAGGAGCAGTTCAAGGAGGAGGAGAACATGTCCAAGACGCACCTGGTGGACAAGTTTATGGCATTCACCTTCACTGAGGAAAGGGAAATCCTGCCACAGGTTGCTGAGTTTGAAAATCTGGTGGACAAGCTCAACAGTGAAAACATCCCTCTGCCAGATGGATTTGTTGCAGGGGCAATCATTTTCAATTGCCCTCGGCCTGGTATTCCTTCAAGACAGAGATGTACCGGAAGAAGACGCAGGTGAGTCTTAAAGACCTCAAGCGCTTCATCTGCATTGAGGATGAGAACCGGACTAGGCACGCTATAGAGACGATCAGCAAGCAGTCTTCCACTGCTAACATGATCACGCACCCTAAGCGGAAGCCTAAGCCTGGCAGGACTCGCCCACGACCAGTGCACCCGCAGTTGCTGCCACCAGCAAACAAATCAAGAAGAAATTCAAAGGCAAGTGCTACAACTGCAATAAGTGGGGTCACTGCGCTTCCGAGTGCCGTCAGCCCAAACGGGGCGAATCCAGCACACCAAGAACCAATAATCAAGCCAACATGGTTCATCAGACTGCGCCTACCGACTTTGTTGCCATGGTCGGTAACGGGACGGCCAGTTCAGAGTGGTGGCTCGATTCAGGTGCTACCTGCCACGTCTGCCACAATCCAAAGCTTCTGGAGGATGCGCAAGAGGTGCAAGAGACTGTCACTGTTGCAAATGGAGCTGTAGCTGACGTGCTGAAGGTCGGCAATGCTACCTTGACTCTCTCCTCAGGTAAAACTCTTACTTTGAAAAATGTTAAATTTATACCGACATTAGCTGCTAATTTAATCTCGATTAGTCTGTTGTGCGATGCGGGTATGTCTTTTAACATTAGTGGTGGTCGGGTAACCCTTATGGTTCACTCACATTACTTTGGTTGCGCATATGTCGTTAATGGGATGTATAGGCTGAGTCTAGCACACGAGGTAGTAATCAGGTTAATTCTAATCTGATAGATCCTAAGACTTTACATGCAAGACTAGGACACGTCAATTACAGAAAACTTCTCCTGTTAGCTAGAACTCACAACATACCCCTCGACACAAAAACCAAATTTGAAAAATGTGAAATTTGTGCTCAAACTAAGATAACTAGAACACCTTTTAGTCAGGTTTCTAGGAGCACACAATTGCTAGAGTTAATACATTCCGATATTTGTGACTACAAAAGTTTTGTCACTCGAGGCGGTCGGAAGTATCTGATAACCTTTATCGACGACTACTCTAGATTCAGTCACATTTACCTTCTTAAAACCAAAGATGAAGCATTTGAAAAATTCCGTATTTTCAAAAATAGGGTTGAAAATCAACTTGACATGAAAATAAAAAGGCTAAGAAGTGATAGAGGAGGAGAATACGTCTCGGGGGAGTTCAGAGATTTCCTTGCCAGTAATGGCATAATCCCTGAAACCACCGCTCCATATTCCCCACAATCCAACGGCATCGCTGAAAGGAAAAATAGGACTTTAACAGAAATGTTGAACTCCATGCTGTTGACTGCTGGCATGCCTGCGGCCTATTGGGGTGAAGCCGTCCTCACGTCAAATCATATTCTTAATAAAGTTCCCCATGCAAAGTTGACTAAGACACCCTACGAGCTTTGGTTTAAGAGGCCTCCTAGATTTGACAATCTTAAGACCTGGGGGCTGTATCGCTTATGTTAGGATACCAGACTCTAGAAGAGCAAAGATTGGACCTAGGACTAATACCTGCGTCTACCTAGGATGTGCAGATGATAGTGCTGCGGACAGGTTTCTGGATCTCTCCACTAACACTGTAATAGAATCCAGAGACGCTGTCTTCTTTGAGGATAGGTTCCTTAAGGACAAGAACCTGACACTGCCAGGTCTGCCAGCCACTAGTACTGAGCCTTTAGTTGAGCCAGGACAACGTAACTCTGACACTGAGCCTGTAGACACGAGTGGTTTAGATACCAGACGGCTATCTAGTAGAGAGAAAATGCCTAAAAGCTTCGGTACAGACTTCGTGACTTACCACGTTGAAGCTGATCCATCCACTTATAAGGAAGCGATGCGATCTAGAGACTCTCTATTATGGAAAGAAGCCATAGACGAAGAGATGAACTCTCTCATGCAGAACAACACATGGACTTTGGTTGATCTGCCCAAAGGGGCTAAAACCATTGGCAATAAGTGGGTTCTGAGAAAGAAGCTTAATCCTGATGGGAGTATCGCAAAATACAAAGCACGTCTAGTTGCCAAAGGCTTCACTCAAGTGAGTGGTGTAGACTACTTTGATATATACTCACCTGTATGTCACTATGCGACTATTAGGATTCTTCTCGCACTAGCATCTATTGAACATTTCACTGTTCATCAGATGGATGTCAAGACTGCATTTCTGAATGGAGATCTGACTGAGGAGATCTACATGCATCAGCCTGAAGGGTTCGTCATAGAAGGTCTAGAAAATAAGGTCTGTAAGTTGATTAAGTCACTATACGGATTGAAACAAGCACCCAAAATGTGGCATGAAAAATTTGACACCTGTGTAAAAGGCTTGGGTTTCAAATCCGCCTATCAGATAAATGTCTGTACGTTAGAACAAGTGCAAATAAAGTAGCCATCATATGCTTGTACGTTGATGACATGCTAATTCTGGGCACTGATCAGTCTGAGGTGAAAGACGTGAAAGTTGCCTTGACGGCACAATTTAGCATGAAAGACCTAGGTGAGGTGAAAACCATCCTAGGAATGGAAGTGAACTTCACAAAAAAGGGTATTACCCTGAGTCAGAGTCACTACATTAGGAATCTACTGGAAAAGTGGGGTTATGATAAGAGCAAAAAGGCTGAGACTCCATACGATTATAACAGTAGACTGAAACCGAATGAAGGTTCAGCTATCAGACAGTTGGATTATTCCAAACTCATAGGAAGTCTCATGTACGCTACTACCTGCACTAGACCTGACATAGCCTTTACGGTCGGCATGTTAAGTAGATTCACCAGTAACCCTGGGAAGGACCACTGGGACGCCTTAGACAGGCTAATGAGATACTTAAAGTATACTGAGAAGTATGCTTTATGTTACAGTGGGCATCCTCCAGTGCTTGAAGGGTACTCCGACGCATCTTGGTGCTCGGAAATAGCTGATTGTCGATCCACTAGTGGCTTTGTGTTTACACTAGGAGGAGCAGCAGTAGCTTGGAAGTCTAAGAGGCAAACGTGCATTGCACTATCCTCTATGGAATCGGAACTCTATGCTCTCGCTTCAGCTGGAGAAGAAGCAGAGTGGATAGAGATCTGATATTGGACATTCCAATGACGAGTTTGAAAATGCACTCTATTTCGATTTATTGTGACAATCAGGCCACAAAGACCATTGCTACAAATACGTTGTTCAATGGCAAGCGAAGGCAACTTAGGATGAAACAGGCCTGGTTGACCTATCTCACCAGTCAGGGGATAATCTCCCTATTGGACGTGAGATCAAAAGATAATGTAGCAGATGTCCTTACTAAGGGCTTATGTAAGGTTCTCACATCTAAAACATCGGGGGATATGGGATTAACGTCCATTTAGGAGGACTTAATACCTAGCTTATGTTTTAAATTTAAGAACCGTTGTCTGCTTACATTCAAGCGTCTACGTTGAGCACACTAAAGTATTTCAGATGCTATCTGATGAAAGCTAGAGGTGAGATAGTTGCCAGTCATTCCAAACTTGATGACTTACGTAACTATTCTTTGCCAAAGGCTGAATTGGGTATCATTCCAAAAAGGAGTACTGAGGTTGCTGATATGTGTCCTGATATTATGATTATTAGTTATATCATTCCAAACTTGATGATATAATAGTCACAGCTTGTTGTATCATTCCAAACTTGATGATATAACACAATTGTGGAACGTTAATAATAATCTTAATAATCGAAGGAACATGGTTTGATTCTATGAAATCAATTAATCTAATTTTGTGTAAGTTAGATAGAGATGCTGTTTTTTGGGATTCTTTCCTCCCAGTTAGAGTATTAAGTTCACCCGCTGTTAGAACTAATCACTTTATTTCTGCAAATGTTTGAATTCATAGAGATTTGTCTCATGACATTCTTGCTGTAATTGTTTGCAGGGAAAGTGGAGATTGGAGGAGAGACAGTTGATTTTGACCCAGATGATGATGATCTGCTTTTCGCTTAGATCAATTATCGGTTTGAGATTTCCAGTTTATTGCTTTTTCATGTTTGGAACATTTGGTTTGAGTTTAGTATTTTGTCATCTAAAACTCATATTTGTATTTCTGGAAAAACTCTTGTTTGTTTTGGTCATTATTAACTTTTGGATAAGTAGCCATTTTTTATGCTAACACTTATATACAATATAGGAGGAGATTGTTGAGGTATATTGATATTAGTGTTTAATGGGCTACTTAACGGGTTGGTTAGGATCCGATAGGAATCCAAACCCGTAGTCGGGGATTTAGGGTTTCGCCTATAAATACCCCGCTGGGGGCAACGGGTAGGCCATTCCAAACTAGATGGTCACGCGGATGCTTCGAGCACTCTAACACGAAGCTTATCAGCAAAAAAAATGGCAGTGAAATGCACGAGTTTTCCACTTTACCATGACAATTCTATTCATTGGAGAACCGAGTGATGGAAGCCATTTTCGAGCGGGGGAATCAAATTCATGAAAGGAGATGCCGTGATTATTTATTTAAGCCTGGTTTTACTCTCTTTTTTAGTTAGTATTTATTTAGCAATTGATATTGCAATATATAATATTATAATGTGAGGTGGTTGGTGCTCCTCTAATGCCTAGCCAGCTGATCCAGTCGATGCGATGCTCGCCTGCTTCCACATCTCTCAACGCATGAAATCCAGCTCCAGGAGAATACGTCAACCACCGACATTTTAGATCCACTGGACGCACCAGCGCCACACTCCACTTGATGTCGGCGCCTCTTCCTCCTTCACTCGAAGCTAAAGTTCCTGATGTCGTCACTTGTCTCTTCATGCTTGGGGTTGCATATGTTCTGGATTCCTTTCCAGAGAAGTCACATTCAACGGCCGCAAGTTCTCTCCTTTTCTCCCTCCTGTTTGTCAGTCCTCCGTCTTCCAGGTAGAAGAGGTCGTCCCAGTTGATTCGTGTTAACCGGCCATCTCCGCAAGTTCTCTCCCTTTCTCCCTCCCGTTTGCAGTGCCCCGAGCATATATCGGAGTTAGCTCATGCGCAAACAGCCAAAAAAAAAAGAATTAACAGCATTTATTGGGGAAAAACCGGCTCAATTCACAAAATCCACTAGTAGTATCTGCTGGTTATAGGAGTTGTAAGTTTTTCGGAAGGTCATCACTTCTTTACAAGTTTTTTGAGAAACAGCCAAGTCTTGAACTACGCTCGCTGGAGCAGTTTGTGGAGCAGAGTTGTCGTTGGTGGAGCACTTGTTGATCAGTAGAGCAAACGAAGAGCCAAGTCTTTGGCAAAAAATTTTAGAGCATTGTCTTCTCCTTTTTTTCTGCCCTCAAAAATGAAAGTCTCCACACCTTTTTATAGATTTTTTTGGGCGTCTTAGAGCAACTCCAACGGGTCGCCATTCTCTAAAAATGGCGCCAGAATTTCCTCCAACCGATCTCCATTATGGGCTGTATAAATGGAGATCTTCTCTCTCCACCTCTAAATTTAGAGGCAGGAGAGAGTAAATAGAGGGGCAGCCATTGATTTTTAATGTATTTTTTTATTTATTATTGTTTAAATTAGACATTTATAAAACACATTTATTTCAATGTATTGCTCGTAATCGTCACTATATATTTTTCAAATATTACATGTAATATATCAAAAAATTTATTTTTTCGGGACCTACAAAACGAGACTAATATCGATTATATTTTAGTAATTATTTATCATATTATTATTAAAATATTATTTTATTGGGTATATATTTTATATACATATACTATGATTATTATATATATAATTATACATACATATTCATATACATATATGGGTGTGTACATACACATACAAATGTTAAAAAATACATAGAAAATATATTTTTACATCATGTTCTCTAAATATAGAGAACATGGTTGGAGTTGCTCTAACCATGTTCTCTATATTTAGAGAACATGGTACAATGGGAATCTCTAAATATAGAGATTCCCATTGGAGTTGCTCTTAGTAATTGATCTTCTTGGAAATTGAACGGATGAATGAGGGAGCATGATGACGATCATGCTTTTGGATCACCAATTTTCCAGATATGACGATCATGTCCCTGGGCAGCCAAGGCAGGCTCGCCAGTGAGATGGCAAAGGCACGGGGGTCGAGGGCACTCACACACATGGTCTGGTCACACGCACAAACGCACATGTAGGGAAGAGTGTGTGTGTGCGTCTGCGCATTGCTGCTAATCTTGATCTGGTTGGGAAAAAGTCCTGCCCGGTTGAGGCAAACCGTTTTAGATGTCCGATCAGGGTTACAAGCCATGAATGTCGAATTGATTCGAATAGATTTTAGGGGAACCTCGTCCTATACCCCAAAATTTTTGGGGGTCGTAACTTGTAAGAAACGAACCCAGAAATTATTCCTGATGGTCACATATTTTTTGCATGAATTTTTACACAACTTTCACATACATGATTCTATTTTTCAATTTGAGGCATCTCTTCGTGTGCTTGCTCGGTATAAGCATCGGACGTTGGCCCTCTTCTTGTTGGCTTGTTACTCGGCATAGGGGGTGGCGGCTTGCTCCTTTATCGGGGGTTCGTATTTGATTTGTGAGTTCGCTACTTGATGTTAGTACTAGAAGTCGTGACCTTACCCCTCAGTGATTTGCTTCTGATAATAGCAGCACGAGAGTAGGAAGCTCAAGTAGTGTGAGAGTAGGAGGCTCAAGAAGCATGGAAGAAGGAGGCTCATACAACACGGCAGTAGAACGCTCAAGCGCGGGAGCGAGGCACTCAATCAGCGCGGGAGCGGGGCAGGGTGCTCAGGCAGTGCGGGAGCGGGGTGCTCAAGCAGTGCGGGAGCGGGGTGCTCAGGCAGCACAGGAGCGGGACGCTCAAGTAGCGCGGGAACGGAACGCACATGAAGAGCGGTAGGGGGGCGCTCAGCAGCGCGGGAACAGGACGCTCATGTTGTTCAAGAGCAGTACGCTCAGGAGGCATGGGAGCGGTGTGCTCAAACCACGCGAAAGCGATTTATGAGCTCGCTACTTGGTGTCAACATCAGAGGACATCATTGTAATTATGAGCGTGCTACTCGGTCATGGTACCATAGGTAGTTACTATCATTGTGAGTGTGCTACCTGGTGAAGATGGTTGTTGTAATTGTTAGCGCTCTACCCAGTATTGGTATCATAGATAGTTGTTATTATTAGCATGCTACCCAGTGGTGATAGTTGTTGTAATTGTTAGCATGCTACCTGGTGGAGGTAGTTGCTATAACTATTAGTGCGCTACCCGGTGTTGGCACCGGAGGTAGTTGCTATTATTGTTAGCGCGCTACTCGATGATGGTATTTATTATAATTGTTATTGCGCTACATGGTGGAGGTTGTTGTTGTAACTATTAGCATGCTACTCGATGATGGTACTAGAGGTAATCATGAGCTCGATCTCTGATAGAGGTAGTTGTTTTCACTTTCAGTGTGCTGCCCGGTATTGATACTAGAGGTAGTTGTTGTAATTATTAGCGTAGTATCTGGTTCTGGTACCAGAGGTTGTTGTTATCATTGTGACCATGTTGTATGGTGGAGGTAGTAGTTGCATTTGTTAGCACGCTACTTGGTGTTGGTACTAGAGGAAGTTGTTGTAATCATGAGCGCGCTACCTGGTGGAGGTAGTTCTTGTCATTCTTAGTGCATTGCTCGGTGTTGGTACCAGAGGTAGTTGTTGTAATTGTAAATGTGTTGTATGGTGGAGGTAGGTGTTATAATTGTTATTGCGCTATTAGTATTGATAACAGAGGTAGTTGATGTTATTATTAGTGCGCTATTTAGTAGAGGTAGTTATTATAATTGTGAGCACGCTATCTGGTGGAAGTAGTTATTGCAATCATTAGTGTGCTACCCGGTGTTGACACCTGAGATAGTTGTTGTATGGGGAACACAGTTCCTACTCATCACAGAAGGGGCAGGCCCTCCACTATCATAGGGCGCGGGCTCTATGCTCGATGTGTGTGTGTGTGGGGGGGGGGGGGTGACCTCTTTCTTAACGGAGGTAGTGACCTTACTCTTCAAAGATTTATTTTTAGAGACCTTCTTTACAAATGAAGATAGGAAATAATTATAGTATATTGAAAATAGGCACACTGTAACACCCTCATCTGTCGCATGACATATAACAGAAGGTCCAGCTGTAACCCGACGCCATATACCACAGACAGTCGGAAGGGTTACCAAATGAATATTCAAACTATCCAATTAAGACTATTCGTCCTACACAGAGCATTCTAGCGGAAGCTTTTAAAATTGAAAGAACCCAAATCTTAAATCCAATATATATGAATGTCCACGACCACAACCACAGGAATGAAATCCAAAATACACTGAAAGGGGTACATGGCCTTATGACCTTACAAATGTTCACTTAATACATACATGTCTTACATACATTGGCTCGCAGGCCGGCCACACGTGATAAAATAAAAACAACAATTCTATTTGGCCTTCAAGGGCCAGCACAGCAACATGGGCTCCAGCCCGCTATTTGGTACTCGGCTCCGCAGCACCTGCAAGCACAATTCCACCGCACGGTGGCAAACAAAGCAACGGTCAGCCAAAAGCCGACCAAATTATAACGACCCTGCCCCTTGCTCGGGACGACGGTGCTCTTTCCCTGCATAACATTAGCCCAATAAAACAATAAAGCGCAACTATACTACGCCACAGGTGTAGGCTCGCACGGCCAAACACCCCGTGCACTCAGGGTACATTAACAGTGAATCCTGAACAATCAGCTTCTTCACCACCATCCCAAAGATGGCAACCAAGTGAGCATTTAGCCTTTCTGACCACCGTCTAAGGCTCCCGACTATGCCAACAGCCAGTGCCCTTTTCGGATTTCTCGCACCGTTCCACATAGCCTAGGTCCAATTCCACTTGTCCGTTGCTCACACCGCATATACACTTTAAGTCCTACGCGCCGGCCAACCTTCTCTCGGATCCCAAAATTTTCCAAACAATCTCATAACCCAGTTATGATCAAGGCCGGTTCCCAGACCGCCAAGTTAGCAGAACACGTTTCCGCTCAGTTTTCCGGGTGCGCCTTGAAGCTAACCTCCAAGGATTCCTGTTGCAATCTACCGCGTACAAACCCGAAAACCCAAAGCACGGAGTCTTCTCCAGCAAATCATATCAAATGCAACATCACCGATCCAGACAATACACGTCCGGGTAGGCTTCACACACAATGTCTATGCCCGTACTTATGATTCCGGACTCTATATGCAACACAAGGGGGACTATTCACATCAACCCCAAGGAATACCACGCACTCACCGCACACTCGCGGGAGCGGGATACCCTATGCAGAAAGAAAGAGATTAACATGCTCAAGTAGAGAATCGTTACCCTTGTAGTCCGTTTTGGCGCCATGAAAAAAACTACACGGACAGAACTCTTCGCAACGAACTTTCCTCCACGGATCCGCTCTCAGATCTCGAAACGGTGCTCCGATGCTCCGCCGGCGGCCGGAATCCCTTCCTTCTTCCTCCTCTTTCCAACTCCTTGAGAGAGATAATGTTGGGAGATAGATGAAGGATTAACTCTCATATTCCCGGCCTTAACAGAGCAGGAAACCATCTGGGTCGTTGGATCTTAATTAAAGAAAACGAACGGCTCAGATCCGCTCGAAAATCTCCAGACCTGGGCCGAACACGGCTTGGCACACGGTCGTGTCCCAGGTCGTGTGCCTCGATCCAGGCACGATCGTCGACCACAAAAAAAGACACACGGGCTCAGACACGGCCGTGTCCAACCTGACACGCCCGTGTCGGGTCTCTCGACACGCCCGTGTCCAGGGGCGTGTCACGCATAACCGCCACGCCAACTGACACGACCCAACTGCACACGGGTACGGACACGGGTAAGCACACGCCCGTGTCCAATGACACGCCCGTGTCATCCAGCCGTGTTCCTGGCCGTGTCCTTCTCGGGATGAAAACGGCCAAAAAATCACCAGCCAGACACGGCCTTGGACACGCCCGTGTCCTAGGCCGTGTACCCCTAAACAGGCACCAAAATCCCCTTTTTCGCGACCGACTCAAATACAATTTTCGGGACGTTACACACACAAGTTTGAACATACGTCTTATTGTCTTAAAGCAAGGAAAGCGAAAAAGGAGAAATTGTTGATAGATGAGGCACAGGTTCTGCGTGTTTTAGGTGTGGAGAAGATTCTTTCCGCCGAGAATGATCATTAAATAAAACAGAATGTTTAATAAAAATAAAATAACTGACTCAGAGAAAAATCTCTGAGCCAACTTTGTTGTACTGAGCAGATATCAGTCTAGCTCACTTGCTGTAGAAAGAATTAGTCTTCTTTTACAGCTAACACTTTTCTGCTGCACAGATGAACATCTATCAGTTTGCTGAAGGGATGAATCAGTTTCTCTGTTCTAGAGAGAACTAACTTGCTAAACTTTGAAGTGCTTCAGCTATCTTCCTTTGCCTTCAAGATATCTCTGCTGGACTTGAGCTTTCAAGCTTAATGGAGAAGAAGATGTTCAGTCGCCTCTAGTTTTCTTTTTATTTTCTGCGTTTGTTCTCCGTGTGTTCATTAACCCTAGTCACCTTTTCTTTTTCCTTTTTATATGCGTTAATTTGAATCAATGACACAATTGTATGTGGGCTCACCAAGGATTGGTGAGCGTCACCTCCATCAGAAAAGGACAAAGTAGCTTTCGGCGCTACAACAGCTTTTTCAAAACGGCTTCCTGTAATTTTGACTTTGATGATGTCAGCAGTGGTCATCAACATCTGGACTTAGAAAATATTCCAGAATTCCATTAAGCGTTGAGTGATGTTAAGTCACTCAATGTCATCTGTCTTGGCTCTCAACGCTTCTGGACTTGTGAATTTTCCCTGGCTTTGTCTCAGCGGTTCTGTCTCAGCGGTCTCAGCGGTTCCTTATTAATAGCTGAGACAAGTTTCTGTCTCAACGCTTTCTTCTTAACAACTGAGATAAGCTTCTGTCTCAGCGCTTTCTACTCAGCGGTCTTAGTGCTTTCGTCTCAGCGGTTTCAACACTTTCTCTTTAACAGCTGACAAGTTTTTGTCTCAGCGCTTTCTTCTCAACGGTCTTAACACTTTTTCTCAGTGGTCTCAGCGCTTTCTTCTTAACAGCTGACAAGTTTTTGTCTCAACTCTTTCTTCTCAGCGGTCTCAACGCATACTTCTCAGCAGTCTCAGTGTTTTTTTGCCTTAGTCAATTTTTCTGACTTTAGCTCGACAACTGTTGAATTGCGTTCAACGATTTGTGGGCTGAGCTCGACGAACTGTAGATTGAGCTCGACGACCTCTGAATCTTGAGCTCTTGAGCTTATCCTAAGGAATGTTGAGCTGAGCTCGACTACCAGCGACCTGAGCTCGTTGAACTATGAACTGAGCTCGACGAATTTTGAGTTTACTACCAAACTCATTTTTCTTCACATGTCCAATCATGGACTACCTGCATGCAAGAACTAATGCACACATCAAATACATTATGCTCCTTAGCATGATTGGTGATGGCTCTTCAAATACTGAGAAACATTGTAGGGCACAATTCCTAACAAAAGTAACAAACAGAACTCGAATCAGAGCTTTAGTTTTAGGTGATTGTTAACGCAACCCGTTATTGGCTAGCCGCACCCCAAAATCTCCTAACTTTTCTTGGCTTTTCAAAATACGTCTTGTACATGTAATTTTAGGAAAAGTGTTCAACACGAAAGTTGTAGATCTCATCGAGATCAACAACTTTCTTGTTGAGCACTTTTCTTAAAAATGCATGTACAAGACGTACTTTCGAAATATGAACATGTTTTGCGCCTTTCAGAAATACGCCTTGTAAATGCAATTACAGGAAAAGTGTTCAACACGAAAGTTGTAGATCTCGTCGAGATTTACAACTTTCGTGTTGAACACTTTTGCTGAAATTACATGTATAAGAAGTATTTCGGAAAAATGCAAAAAATTAGAAAATTTTGTGTGCGACTAGCAAATAACGGTTGTCGTTTACAATCGCCTAGCTTTACTGCTGAGAGCCGAAGAAGTTGCTCCGGCGTGTCTGTTCATAAACATGTCTGAATTAATGAATAAATAAAGAAACATGTCTGAATGGCGTTCACAATTCTCAGTTCATGTTCTTCCTCCCATCTCTCTGTCCCTCTCCATCGTCTCTTCTGTCTCCTACTCGCTGGCGCTCAATCCCACCGTACAGTGAGAAATAGAGAGAGGTTGCAGCAAGCAGAATATACTATAACTATAGTCTACAGTGCACATCGTACGCCGGGGGCGAGGGAGGAATGGCGCGGGGATTAGAGAAACCCATTGCGACCCAAATCCCGGAATTGTTAAAATACTGCTTCTTTGGGGTTTCAACCCTAATTCCCGGGGAAACTATTGGGTAAACCAATTTTGAATCAAGCAGGCCGTAAAATTTATTCTTCTCTTGTTTTTTTTTTAAATTAATACTTCTTTAGTTTTTTATTACTGTGGTGGTGGACAGAAAAGGACAAATTTCTGAAATAGCCTTGTTAATAATCTAAAGTATAAGAATGACCCTTCTTTCATAACCCTTCTCACTTTAGCCTCTTTTCAATGATTGGGCTGACAACAATGATTGGCTGTCGGTGATTAGGTTATTAAAATAGAGCAATGTTAAGTGCAAACTTGTTTTCGCTATGTGCAAATCACGGTTAAGTGCAAACCCAAAAAATTTAAGTGCAACACCAAAATGTTAGGTGCAGACCAATTATAAAAAAAAAATCATTCGTCCATAGGTCCATATTAATTAGTACAAATTAAAAATTTATATTAGTATAGATAACTCCTTTTCCCCCCCAAGCAAAAAATAAAATATGTTAAATATACGCACCATAGCATTCAACACTCATTGTGTTAGACTTGATTCCAGTTGTAGTATAGAGACAAAAAACTGCAATTTACAATACAAAATATTTGGTGAAACTCCGTATGCTAGTGGAATGTAATATCGACGGACAATTCTCAATCATATGATTTGTTCTCCATTAAGCTACAAATATATGAAGTAAAGAGCCACTGTTAATCATAAATCAATGTGATGCAGGGTAAGGTCCTATCGGAGACCAGGTATAATTTAAAATGCAAACACAAATCTGACAACTAACTTGCAATAATAAGAACTTAAATCAAATAATAGGGGATAGATTACAAAAAATGAAGCTTAGCAATATGAAAATAGGAGTTGTTGCATAAGTGTGGGAAAGAACAGAATCAAATTATCAAGCAAATAGGAAAATAAAGCAAACATAACTAGAGAGACAATAAAGCAAGTCTCAGGTAGCCTGGAATGAGGCAATAGACTGGATTAGGGCCTCCATGGGAAGTCAGCATGCTGATCTGGGCTGCTGTAGGGCTGGAAGAATGGAACAACAGCTGGGATAGGTTGTAGGGGTTGTTTAAGGAGCTGAGGGGTCTGTTGTGTCGACACAGGGCCTGCTGTGTCGACACAGGGCCTGCTGTGTCGACACAGGGCATGCTGTGTCGACACAGGGCATGCTGTGTCGACACAGCCAGGGCAGTGCTGTGTCGACACACAGGGCCTGCTGTGTCGACACAGCCAGGCAGTGCTGTGTCGACACAGTTAGGGCCTGCTGTGTCGACACAGCCAGGGTGTGCTGTGTCGACACAGGTTGTGTCGTGTCGACACAGCCAGGGTGTGCTGTGTCGACACAGGGTGTGCTGTGTCGACACAGCCAGGGTCCTTCCAGCTTCTTGATCTTTTGTCCGTGACGTTCCTCCTGGTGTAGTAGGTGTGAGGTCACCCCTTTCTAGGGACCCCAACTCCACATAGGTCATTTTGGCTTCAGCACTTTTCGTACGGTGAGCGTGGAGAGTGACCAGCACAGAAGATCTTGGGAAAGTGTCATGGCTGGAGGTCAGGGAGGTAGTGATGATCTTGACGAGCTCCCCAGCCCAGACCCTTTGTGGGGAGGCAAGAGTTCATGGCATCCATCTAGGGCTTCATGGAGATGTTGTGAAGCATTGCTCCTCAGGGTGATAGCTCTACCCCGACCCCCCAGGAGCTAGCTCCCCCCTTCTCGGTGAGACGGCTTCAAGGGATCTCGGCAAGACAGCTTCCAGGGATCTCGGCGAGACAGCCCCAAGGTGGTTCCTATCTCCACCACATCAAGTTTGGCGGTCGGCTAAGGGAGAAAAAGGCGAAGGAGGAATCGCTCAGGGGGGAGGAACCGAGGCCCCAAGGAATAGGGATTGAGTGGAGAGATCTCACCCTAACTCGCACAGAGTTCCATATGTATTTTCCTTGTAATGAGTATCACCTGCCAGGTTAGGTCAGGGTAGGTTGTATGTAATGTCCTTTTTCTTTACCAAGTACTTTTTGCTCCGAGATGGTTCCGCTGCCAGGCTCCCACTAGCTGGCAGGGCAGGTTGACCTCTCGTGGAGGTCAGATACTTTTTGCTCCGAGATGGTTCCGCTGTCAGGCTCCCACTAGCTGGCAGGGCAGGTTGACCTCTCGTGGAGGTCAGGTACTTTTTGCTCCGAGATGGTTCCGCTGTCAGGCTCCCACTAGCTGGCAGGGCAGGTTGACCTCTCGTGGAGGCCACGTACTTTTTGCTCCGAGATGGTTCCGCTGCCAGGCTCCCACTAGTTGGTAGGGCAGGTTGATCTCTCGTGGAGGTCAGGTACTTTTTGCTCCGAGATGGTTCCGCTGTCAGGCTCCCACTAGCTGGCAGGGCAGGTTGACCTCTCGTGGAGGTCAGGTACTTTTTTCTCCGAGATGGTTCCGCTGCCAGGTTCCCACTAGCTGGCAGGGAAGGTTGACCTTCGTGGAGGTCAGGTACGTTTTGCTCCGAGATGCTTCCGCTGTCAGGCTCCCACTAGTTGGCAGGACAGGTTGACCTCTCGTGGAGGTCAGGTACTTTTTGCTCCGAGACGGTTCTGCTGCCAGGCTCCCACTAGCTGGCAGGGCAGGTTGACCTCTCGTGGAGGTCAGGTACTTTTTGCTCCGAGATGGTTCCGCTGTCAGGCTCCCACTAGCTGGCATGGCAGGTTGACCTCTCGTGGAGGTCAGGTACTTTTTGCTCCGATATGGTTCCGCTGTCAGGCTCCCACTAGCTGGCAGGATAGGTTGACCTCTCGTGGAGGCCAAGTACTTTTTGCTCCGAGATGGTTCCGCTGTCAGGCTCCAACTAGCTGGCCAGGCAGGATGACCTCTCATGGAGGTCAGGTACTCTTTGCTCCGAGACGGTTCCGCTGCCAGGCTCTCACTAGCTGGCAGGGCAGGTTGACCTCTCATGGAGGTCAAGTACCCTTTGCTCCGATGACGGTCCTGCTGTCAGGCTCTCACTAGCTGGCAGGGCAGGCGTACCTCTCGTGGAAGCCCAGGTCTCTTTGCTCCGATGACGATCCCGCTGTCAGGCTCTCACTAGCTGGCAGGGCAGGTTGAACTCTCGTGGAGGTCAGGTACTCTTTGCTCCGAGACGGTTCCGCTGTCAGGCTCCCACTAGCTAGCAGGGCAGGTTGACCTCTCGTGGAGGTCAAGTATTTTTTGCTCCGAGATGGTTCCGCTCCCAGGCTCCCACTAGCTGGCAGGGCAGGTTGACCTATCGTGGAGGTCCGGTACTTTTTGCCCTGAGATGGTTCCGCTGACCAGACTCCCACTAGCTGGCAGGGCAGGCTGACCTCTCGTGGAGGCCAGGTACGTTTTGCTCCGAGATGGTTCCGCTGACCAGGCTGCCACTAGCTGGCAGGGCAAGTTGACCTCTCGTGGAGGTTAGGTACTTTTTGCTCCGAGATGGTTCCGCTGTCAGGCTCCCACTAGGTGGCAGGGCAGGTTGACCTCTCACGGAGGCCAAGTACTTTTTGCTCCGAGATGGTTCCGCTGTCAGGCTCCCACTAGCTGGCAGGGCAGGTTGACCTCTCGCGGAGGTCAGGTACTCTTTACTCCGAGACGGTTCCACTGCTAGGCTCCCACTAGCTGGCAGGGCAGGTTGACCTCTCGTGGAGGTCAGGTACCCTTTGCTCCGATGACGGTCCAACTGTCAGGCTCTCACTAGCTGGCAGGGCCGGTGGTACCTCTCGTGGATGCCCCTCTTCTTTTTGCTCTGAGATGGTTCCGTTGTCAGGCTCCCACTAGCTGGCAGGGCAGGTTGACCTCTCGTGGAGGTCAGGTACTTTTTGCTCTGAGATGGTTCCGCTGCCAGGCTCCCACTAGCTGGCAGGGCAGGTTGACCTCTCGTGGAGGTCAGGTACTCCTTGCTCCGAGACGGTTCCGCTGTCAGGCTCCCACTAGCTTGCAGGGCAGGTTGACCTCTCGTGGAGGTCAGGTACTCTTTGCTCCGAGATGGTTCCGCTGACCAGGCTCCCACTAGCTGGCAGGGCAGGTTGACCTCTCGTGGAGGTTAGGTAATTTTTGCTCCGATATGGTTCCGTTGTCAGGCTCCCACTAGTTGGCAGGGCAGGTTGACCTCTCACGGAGGCCAAGTACTTTTTGCTCCGAGATGGCTCCGCTGTCAGGCTCCCACTAGCTGGTAGGGCAGGTTGACCTCTCGCGGAGGTCAGGTACTCTTTGCTCCGAGACGGTTCCACTACTAGGCTGCCACTAGCTGGCAGGGCAGGTTGACCTCTCGTGGAGGTCAGGTACCCTTTGCTACGATGACGGTCCCACTGTCAGGCTCTCACTAGCTGGCAGGGCCGGTGGTACCTCTCGTGGATGCCCCTGTTCTTTTTGCTCCGAGATGGTTCCGCTGCCAGGCTCCCACTAGCTGGCAGGGTAGGTTGACCTCTCGTGGAGGTCAAGTACTTTTTGCTCTGAGATGGTTCCGCTGCCAGGCTCTCACTAGCTAGCAGGGCAGGTTGACCTCTCGTGGAGGTCAGGTACTCTTTGCTCTGAGACGGTTCCGCTGTCAGGCTCCCACTAGCTGGCAGGGCAGGTTGACCTCTCGTGGAGATCAGGTACTCTTTGCTCCGAGACGGTTTCGCTGTCAGGCTCCCACTAGCTGGCAGGGCAGGTTGACCTCTCGTGGAGGTCAGGTACTTTTTTATCCGAGATGGTTCCGCTGCCAGGCTCCCACTAGCTGGCAGGACAGGTTGACCTCTCGTGGAGGTTAGGTAATCTTTGCTCCGAGTCGGTTCCGCTGCCAGGCTCCCACTAGCTGGCAGGGCAGGTTATCCGTCTAAATGCGTGGGAGACTAAACACTCCACCTAACAACGCAAATGCACCAAAAACCCGGTAGAGCCACACAAAGTGCTAATAGGGAGATCAAACGTTGCGGCGGTGGATTACCCACTAAAAACACCCGCAACGAAGAAAAACCCGGAAGGAAAACCCCGTAGCGATCCGGGTTTAGAGCTCAGAGGCACACCACAACCCAATCGGAGCCTGGTGGCTTGTCTCGCCCCACGGCATCGCCACGAAGAAAAACCATAGTATGCATCTCAAGTCAACAACGGCACGTCGGATTCTACTAAGCAATTCTAAAATTAGAAGTAGTTGATCAACCTTTAGGAAAGATTTCATGGTCCTAAACAACTCTTAACGCCTCCTACATAATAGTTAAGAACGATTAAAAACCATCATTTGAACATTTTCGTCGAATTCATACAACACCCACAAGATTAAACTATCATGACGAAATTAATAACACAAGGATTCAATGGAAAAAATTAAATATATCTACAAATAGTAAGGACATTAGTGCAGAAAGATTGAAGAACAAGCAGATTACCAGTTATCATCAAGATTGGAAAGAAGAGGGAAAAGGGAAAACCACCACTTGCCTTGGTTTCGCCGAAAAAACTCCTTAAAATCGCTTCGTGACGTAGATCGGGGCTAAAGAAGACGAGGCGAGTCAAAATCCATCAGGAAATAGCCGAGACAGAAGTTAGGGCCAAAAACTCTAACGAGAATAACTCAAGAAATGGGGAAGATCTTACCACGATGGCGTAGCACACGACGAGGGCTTTCTGGATCTACGATCGATTCACGATTTCAGGCACCGAAGCATCGTTGACGGCCACTGGAAGAAGTACAGACGGACAACCTCTTGCTCGCTCACGCCGCTCTGGTTCGGGAGGTAGACAAAAATCTCGGTCGGTTTTAAGATGAAGAAGAAGAAGTAGGTATTTATACTAAGGGTGATGACATGATAAACAACAAAAACTGACCTGGTTCGGCTGAACCGGATTTCCCGAGACAGAAGACTTGGAGTACTCGAGTACTATTAAGTTACTTGAGTACTGAAGGTAAATCCTCTCGAGTAAAGAAAGAGAGTACTCGAGTACTAGAAAGTCATTCGAGTACTGAAGGCAAAACTACTCGAGTAAAGAAACAGAATACTCGAGTACTAGAAAGTCACTCGAGTACTGAAGGCAGGAATACTCGAGTACTAGAGAAGAATTACTCGAGTATTAGAAGGAAGAATTACTCGAGAGCTAAGACACCTCTCGAGTGCAGAAGGAGAGTACTCGAGTACTAGAAGGAAGAATTACTCGAGTACAACATCACATCTCTTAGAACAATAGAAGGACCACTCGAGTACCAGGAAAACAGTACTCGAGTACTGAAGAAGGAATATCTCGAGTACGTAAGAACTTCTCGAGATCAAGGGAACTTATCGAGAGTACAGAGAAAATTTCTCGAGTTCATGTGGGGCATTACTCAAGTACAAGAAAGGGCCTACTCGGGTACACCAAGTACATCACGAGAATAAGGAGATACCTCTCGAGAACAAATGATACTATTTTCTCGAGAGCCACTGAAGGACCACTCGAGAGCAACATGACCTATCGAGTAACAGGCATGCATTACTCGAGTACTGAAGGTAGGTAACTCGAGTAGTAGAAGATATTTCTCGAGAATTCCAGGATAGATTCGAAAATTTCGAATTGTCTTAAATTCTAGGATAAAATGCCGACTCTAAGAATTTAGCAGGGGAGACAACCCTAGGATCCGACGCACCATTCTTGAGATTGTACCAACAAATGCTCACACAAGCATAAATCTTCACAAAGATCCAAACACACGCCGAGACTTCAAAATGCTCGGGTCGCAATAAAACTGGATAAGATCAAAACCTCAAAACTCATTCCTTTAGACCACGAAAAGCATTTAATCTAATCAAAATCCCAAAATCCGGTCAAACAAACCTAACGGACGCAAAACGCACAAACGGTGCAGTGCCGTCAACCAAAACGCAAAAAGGGTAACGCCCTGAGGTCATAAATATGATGACATCAATTCAAATAAAAACACCAGAAAATCGGGGGCATTACAGTCACTCCCCCTAAAAAAAAGTTTCGTCCTGAAACTTAACACAACCTTAAAACCAAACCCAAACCAAAAACCAATTATTACCAAAACCTGAAGACATACCTGAACTAAGGGAAGAGAAGCGGATGAGATTCTCTCATCGTCGATTCCAATTCCCATGTCACGCTCTCGACGTCTTGATTTCTCCAAAGAATCTTGACCATGGGGATGGTCTTTCTCCGCAACACATGCTCTTGAGAATCCATAATACGAACAGGTTCTTCCACATACGAAAGATTGGGCTTAATCTGGGGCACCAAGTCAAGGACTTGACGATCATTACGAACACACTTCCGCAACTGGCTCGCATGGAACACATCATGAACACCAGGGAAGGTCGCAAGCAAATACAGCCTATAAGCTGACACTCCGATGCGCTTAAGAATTTGGAAAGGTCCCACGTACCGGGGGTCTAACTTGTGGTTACTTCCAAATATTTTAATGCCAGACATCGGAGAAACCTTCAGAAAAACCAAGTCTCCAACGGCAAACTCTAGATCGAACCTTCGTTGATTAACATACTTCTCATAGCGCTCTTGAGCCACACGGAGCTTTTCTCGAATATGAGTCGCGACACAATTCATCTCCTCAAGGGCTTCCAAACCTACCAACGGTCTCTCACCAACTTCAACCCAAAACAAAGGAGTTCTATAACGCCTCCCATATAAGGCCTCAAACGGGGCCATCTGCAGACTCTCTTGATAATTATTATTGTACACAAACTCTATGAGTCTGAGACGCTCGTCCCAAGCACCACCATGATCCAAAATATAACACCTGATCATATCTTCTATGATCTGATTTACCCTTTCCGTGTGACCATTTGTCTACGGATGATAGGCGGTAGAATTCCTTAAATCAGTACCCAACCCCTCCTGTAAACCCTTCCGTCTCCGTTAGTACCCAACCCCTCCTACAGCGTGAGAGCAGGCACCTGAGGTAGCAGGGTCGAACAATCCCCCTGTCGCGAGATCCATTGGAGCATGTCCATGATGCCTTTGATTGACACCATGAACTCCTCCCTTCCAACGAATCCTCCAGGGTTATCTGACCCATCTCCGTCTCCTTCTCCGTGACCTCCCGCCATGAGGTTGCTCAAGATTCTTCTTTGAGGAATGCGGTCCACGCTCACCGTACCAAAAATGTTGGAACCAGCTATCCGTTCTCACCTAGAGTTCGGACCTGAGGTTGCAGCCCACACCTACTCTTCTTGAACCACCCTCCCGACGTGAGTCGCAGACCTAGAAACAGACCGAGGGGTCTCAGCTCGGAGGTCCTACCTCTTACCCGGAAGAAACTGAAGTTCTTCCCCTCCCTAGCCAATGCTGAGCTAGGTGTCTGTGAGGAAGAATATGGAAAGGTTCAACCCGATTTCAAGGCACCTTATTGGTCTATTTATAGGCCTCTGAGTTTGATTTGAAAATATCCATACTGAACCGACCTGAAATTACCAAAATATGTTGGATCCCTAGTTTTATTTGGGCTAGGTTCACTATCTAGGATTATTGACCCAACATGTATAGTCAGGGTCATGTCTGTGTCCTAGAGTTTAGGCCAAGTCCTTAGAAACAACCACACATGGACCAGCCAACCGAAGACAGCAGAAGACTCCAGACTTAGAAGAAAATCAAGTTCAGGAAAGTGAGTTCGACGTTCGTCGAACACAGCTCGACGAAAGTCCTGCTCCGCTCGACGAAAGTCGTGCTCCGCTCGACAAAATCAGAGTCATTTCTCTGAGTTGGGCTAGACGATATTCAAGCTCAGGTCGACGAATTCTAGAAGATCAACTTCAACACTCTAAGTTCAGAATTCTTTCTCTGAACTCCAGTCGACGAAGTTATATTATCAGCTCGACGAACTTAGAGCACAGAATTGACAAACTTTCCACGGAAAGCAGTTATCTGAACTCAGGTCGACGAACTTGGTTCTCTGGTCGACGAACATGATTTCTTTGGTAGACAAACTTTGGACTCAGGTCGATGAAATCTGTTCTCTGCTCGACGAATTCTGTGCAGTCCCAGACTTGGATTCTTTCCACATTTTGTCTTTATCTTATTGCGGTAATTTCTGAATAATCAATGCTTATATTCTCTGAATATAACCGTTAGTAGCAGCATTGATTATGGTCTTTATCAAGAATATTATTTGATGTTTTTAATAGGACAGTTGGGGAATTCCATTAATGCTAATATTCTCTCCAAACGATTTCCATTCTTCAGGTCGTTAGCAATTAATGCAAAGGAATTCAAAATTCAAAGGAGAAATTCGACTGATGATATAAAAGAGATTTTTCTCTTTTCTGCAAAAAGAGAAGTCCAGAACTGAGAGAATACACAGATACACAGAGAATAGATCAACATCAACAACATTCTAAACCTTCTCTATACAGAAAACAAATTGTTTTCTCCTTGACATTGCTGAAGAAGAAGAAGAACAATCATTCCAAATCAAGAGTCTTCTTCAACCTTCATTCCAGGAGCTTTAAAGGACAACACATTCATATCAATCTAGAGTTCCTGGATCTCATTTGAAGTCAAGGCAGAAGACTGAAGACCTACACCCTGTGCAAGACTCCAAGTGTTATTGAGAGGAGTTCTTGACAACAGCAATATCCACTAGTCTTCTTTGTTGAAAAGAGAAAGAGAAGACACCATCAATCTCTCTCTCCCCACTGTAAAAAGGGTTCATTAACTCCCTTCAAAAGTTTATTTTGGTTGCAAGTCTCCTGATCAAAAGACTTGAGTTGGTTTTTGAGCACCTGATCAAAAGCTCATTGGTGGCAGTCACCTGATCAAAACTTGCTAGTGGATTCTTACCAGGGTGGTAGAAGAGTGGATGTACCCAGGTTGGGGAACCACTATAAAAGTTCTTGTGTTGTTTGGTTGCCCTTTTCTTTTTGTTCTTGTTGTGGTTGTGATAGATTAGATTTTTGTGTTCTGTTAGGTTAGATTAACTTAGGTTGTTTTCTTGCTTACTGTTAATCTTGGTATCTGCTAGTTTCACTACTCTGATTATTTCTTAAACAGCAAAAAGAATTTTTAATTACTCTATTCACCCCCCCCCCCCCACCCCCCTCTAGAGTAAATCAGGTCTAACCCTCTCTTTCAATTGGTATCAGAGCAGTTTCCTTTGGTTGTACAAGCTAACCCTTGAACCAAAATATCCTGTGTTAGATCTGATCTTTTATTTTTCTTAGGATTATTTTCACAGCATGGCACAGAACAAGGATTATGCAAGCACCAGACCTCCAGTTTGCAATTTAAATAAATTTGCAATCTGGAAGGCAAGAATCAAGCTATACATGAACTATATTTATGAGGACATTTTCAACTCTATTTTGACAGGTCCTCCTCAACCAATAGCATCCACATCCACATCAACTTCCAGCACTCATGCAGTTCCACCACCTGAGTGGACTGATGCACAGAAGAAAACAAAAATTACAGATGTCAAAGCCATGAACATATTGGCTCAAACCATGTCAGATGACATCTTCCAAAAGATGGCTGAGTGCACCTCTGCAAAAGTAATCTGGGATTCTCTCAACCAGATGGTTGCTGGCTCAGCAGATGAGAGAAAGGATATAAGATCAACTCTCATCTCACAGTATGAGAATTTCAAGAAAGATGAAGCTGAATTTGTTAGTGACATGTACAACAGATTAAGCTCCATCATCAGTGAGTTGAAGACCTTGGACAAAGACATCTCTCTCACTGAGGTGAATGATAAGATCCTAATGTGCTTCCCAAGCTCATGTGATTCCAAGATCTGGCCAATCAAGGAGGCCAGAAGCTTGACTGAGATTTCCACGGAATCTCTCCGGGGAAAGCTCAAATCTTATGAGCAGCTGATCAAATCCAGGGAAGCTGCAGAACAAAGGACTCCTCCACCAACAAGAAAAGAACAGAATATAGCATTCAAAGTTGTTGAAGAGACTGAAGCTTCAACATTTACTGAAGAACTGATGAGTCTCTTTGCTAAGAGATTCTACAAAATGGCAAGAAAGGACTTCAGGAGAAAGTCATCCAGGAATGATGACAAGCCCAGGTATGATAAAACACCTACTAAAGAAATAGTGTGTTTTGGATGTAGGAAACCAGGACACTTCATTTATGAATGCCCTGAGAATCAGAAGAAGGAGAGGAGAAGAGAAAAAGACTCCAGGAGCAAGCACTACAGCAGGCCTTCCTCCAGCAAGCACAAAAAGAAGGAGAAGGGATTTGTTGCTGAAACATGGAGTGACACAGAAGATGAATCCACATCTTCCAGCTCCAGTGAAGAGGAAGAAGAGGCAAAGGCAAGGGAAGTCTGCCTCATGGCCATCAATACCTCTTGCAGCCCATCAGATGCTGAAGAAGAATCTGATAATGAAGAAGCTTCAGAATCAGAAGCTGATCAGATACTATCATCATTTGATTATAGTTCTGATAGTTTTAAAATTGAATTTAAAACTATGTGTATATATTAAATTAACTCTAAAAAAGAAATCAAGATGCTTAGGGAAAGATTGTCAAATCAAGAAAATTTGATTTCTGAAAATATTAAATTGAAAGATGAATTAACATTAGCAAATGAATAAATAATTTTACTAAAATCTGAATTAGTTGAGGCTAGGAAACTTGAAGAATCCCTAAATGGGAGAAGTATCAAGTTGATGGACATCACAAGTACAGTTAATGTCAGGTTAAATGGCAAGCTGGGCATAGGTGCATCATCAAACCAACCCCCACTCATTCAGAAGAATATATTAATAACTCCAATTAAATTTGTTTCTGAAAGGGAAAGAGAAAATAGAAAGTGATAAAAATGTCAAACCAACTGAATTAAAATCAAAGAAAAAGAAAAGAAAACAAAATAAGAAAAATCCAAATAAAAATAATGTTCAGCAGATTTCGTCGAACTCCAATCGACGAAATATGTACAGTTCGTCGAATCCCATTCGACGAACTTTGAATGCACATTTATATTGTAATGTTTCGTTGAACTACGATCGACGAAACAAGTATGGTTCGTCGACCAGAGATCGACGATTTGGGGGCTCAGAAAATGACTTCGATCATTCTCTGAGTGGAGTTCGACGAACTCACCCCAATTCGTCGAACTCAGGTCGACGAACTCACCAGAATTCGTCGAATGAAGTTCAATATAATAGAAATTTTTATCTTTCTAAAACTTATAACCAACCAAGAACATTCAATAATCAGTTTAATCAGTGGATCATTCCACCTAGGAAATATCACCCTTTCAAATATAAAAGTCAACCTAAATGTTCATTTATTTCCAATTTCAGTTATGTAAAGAAAGAAGGACCCAAGGTAACCTGGGTCAGGCATGGCTAATTTGTTTCATTGCAGGTGAAAGACTGTCCTAACACAAAGCAATAATGGTATCTGGACAGTGGCTATTCTAAGCATATGACTGGAAATAAGGCCAACTTAACACATTACAAAGCAAAGCCAGGACCAAAAGTAATATTTGGTGACTCCAACTGTGGCCAGACTGAAGGCTATGGAAAAGTTAAAGTTGGAGCTGTCACCTTCAGAAATGTTGCATATGTAAGTGGACTGAAGCACAACCTTATCTCCATAAGTCAATTATGTGATGAAAAGTTTCGGGTATCATTTACTAAAACCTCATGTATTATTACTTCTTTGGATAATAATATAGTATTGACTGGCACTAGAGTAGGAAACATTTTCTTAGTCAACTTCCTGTCAGCTAAATCTGAGATTTGCTTATTTAACTCAACTAGTAACAATAATGACCTTTAGCATAGGAGATTAGGTCATGTTAACTTGAAAAACATTGTCAAATTATCTAGGGACAACCTTGTCAGAGGTTTGCCTTCTTACCCCTACAAGAAGGAAAGTCTTTGCAGGGCTTATCAATTAGGCAAGCAAACTAAAAGTAGCTTTAAATCATTAAACAAAAGTGACTCACCTAGGATACTGTACTTACTACATATGGACATTTTTGGCCTTATAGCAGTACAAAGCCTAAGGGGAAATCCTATACTTTAGTGATTGTAGATGACTTCTCAAGATTCACTTGGGTTTTCTTTCTGAGATCTAAGTCTGATAACTTTAAGGTTCTTACAGATTTTCTCAAGAACATACAGATTGAGTACTCTACTCCAGCTGCATTGATCAGAAGTGATCATGGTACTGAGTTTGAGCCTCTTCTTATGCAAGAGTTCTGTAGGAAAGAAGGTATCACACACTGCTTCTCAGCTCCTGGAACACCTCAACAAAATGGGGTTGCTGAAAGGAAGAATAGAACACTAATTGAATCAGCAGGCATATTACTTGCAGATGCTTATTTGCCCCAATCCTTTTGGGTAGAGGCTGTAAGCACAACAAATTATGTACTGAATAGAAGTATTATACACAAACTTAAGAATAAGAATATGTTGGAACAACCTATTACTAATTTGGGTCAGGATCACTATGTCTCTAGGAATCTTTGCTTGACCTTCTGTATAGCTTAATAGGTCAATTAGAATTTAGTCTAAGGGTTAGAAGTCTAGGATTGGAAGCTGCCCTGAAGACCAAGTTTTTCTGTCTGGAGACTAAGTCTGATCGTCGAGTTCAGCACGATGATTCGTCGAACTCCGATCGACGATCTTCTAGCTCAACTTCGACAGATCGTCGAGCTCCACTCGACGATCGCTGAGCTCAACTTCATAATATCGTCGAACACCATTCGACGATCGGTGAGCTCAGGTCGACGATTTTGACTCTGCATTGGATCTTTATCTCTGAGCTCAGTTCGACGATCTTTGAGCTCAGATCGACGATTATTTTGCTGCTTGAGTTTTCCAGTTCGCTGAGCTCAGCTCGACGATAGCAGAGCTCAGTTCGACGATTTCAGATAACTTCCAGAATTCAAATTCAAATCAGTCAGGAGTTATTCTGCAATTAATTCAGAGATTTGCTAGCCGTTTTCATTTACTTCTGGACCAAGTTTCAAGGGATTTTTCAAGGAATAATTCTGTGGACTTTCCTCCAGAAGAGATTATGCAATTAAGGATGCAATCAATGCAGACCAACGGCTATCCTTGACAGAGAATGATTTTTTATTCTGGAACAGAGAATAAAAGATAGAATATTTTTTGAATCAACAAGAACAAGAATTAGAGAACACACAATACTGATTACAGAGACACACTCAAAAATCTTCTGTCTAAAAGAATTCTGAAGAACACTCATCAAAGAGATCAAGCTTTCAAAAATCTTCAGATCTCTTCAGCTCTCAAAGTGTTCAAGGCCAACATCAATTCAAGACTCCAGACACTCAACATTTCAGCTTGCTGAAATCATCTATTGCTGGAGTTCTACCTTTGAAGTCCTATCACCCTCAGCAAAGCTCTTCTTCCTGAAGATCTCAAGGACTCAGGGGGAGCTTTGACATCAATCCACATAGTCTTCTCAATTGTTTGAGAAAGAGAAGACTGACATCACTCTCTCACCCCCACTCTATAAAGGGTTTTTCAAACTCCCTTCAAAAGTTTGAATCTGCTTTTTGAGCACCTTGTCAAAAGCTCATTGGTGGCAAGACACCTGATCAAAAAATCTGCTTTGGTTTTTGAGCACCTTATCAAAAGCTCATTGGTGCCCAGGACACCTGATCAACTCATCCTGCAGTGGATTCCTACCTAGGGTGGTAGAAGAGTGGATGTACCCAAGTTTGGGGAACCACTATATTCCCTTGTGTCATCTGGTTTTGGCTTGCTTTCTTTTTGTTTCTGGCCTTGTTTTTTCTTTGCTTAGTTTTTGCATAGCTTAGTACTGTGATTGGATTTATTTCTGCTTCCCTGCTCACACATATTACAACAATTGTTGTAAAAGTTTGCAAAAGTTTTTAAAGCACCATATACTCTATTCACCCCCCTCTAGAGTATATCAGATCTAGTTGCTCTTTCAATTGGTATCAAAGCGAGGTTGGTTAAACATACCATCCCTGATTGGTTGTACATGCTAACACCTGAACCCAAAGATCCCAAACCAGATCTGTTTTTCTTCTGTATTTTATTATTAGATTCTGTTTGCACAAATCATGGCCCAAAACAAAGATTATGCTAGCACCAGACCTCCACTGTGCAATCTGTCAAAGTTTGCACTTTGGAAAGCAAGGATTAGACTTTACATGAATTCTATTGATGAAGATATATTTAATTTTGTTTTGACAGTGTGTCCAAGACCCCCAGAAAGTACAAGTATAAATGCTGTTCCACCTCCATCAGGAACAGATGCTGACATCAAAAAATGGAAAGTAGCTGATGCAAAGGCTATGAACATTCTAGCCCAGACAATGTCAGATGACATTTTTCAAAAGGTAGCTGAATGTACTTCAGCCAAGGAAATTTGGGATAGACTCTCAGAAATAGTCTCAGGCTCAGCTGATGAGAGAAAGGACAGAAGATCTCATCTCATCTCTCAATATGAGAACTTCAAGAAGGGAGAGACTGAGTCAGTGGGAGACATGTACAACAGACTGAGTCTAATTGTCAGTGAACTGAGGACATTAGACAAAGAGATCTCTCTAACAGAACTTAATGACAAGATCCTAATGTGCTTCCCCAGCACTTGGGATTCAAGAATCTGGCCAATTAAAGATGCCAGAAGTCTGAATGAGATCACCACTGAAGCCTTGTTGGGTAAGCTCAAATCTTATGAGCTGCTCATCAAGAATAGAGAGGAAGAACAGAAGGCTGCTTCACCAGCCACAAGAAAAGAGAAGACCATAGCATTCAAGGCAACTGAGGATCTGCATGAAGATAAAGCTACAGGAAATAATGAACTACTTAGCTTGCTGGCCAAAAGATTCTACAAGATGGGCAGAAAGGACTTCAGAAGAAGATCATACAAGGAGCAGGACAAACCAAGGTATGACAAGTCCATTGGTAATAACAAAGACATTATTTGCTTTGGTTGCAGGAAACCAGGGCATATAATTCCTGACTGTCCAGAGAACAAGAACAAGGACAGAAGGGACAGAAAAGAGAGAAGAAAGAAGAAAGACCCCAAAAGGAATGGCAATAGCAAACCTTCTTCAAGCAAAAATAAGCATACAGGGAAAGGGTTTGTTGCTGAATCCTGAAGTGAGACTGAAGAGGAGTCAGAAGCCTCTTCCAGCTCCAGTGATGATGAGGATGATGCAGAAGAAAAGGAGTTCTGCATGATGACAATCAATGCCTCACAGCACAATTCAGAGGAAGAGGAAGAGGAGTCAGACTCAGAGACTCAACCTGAAGAAGATCAGGTAATTAGTTCTTTTGATTTTACTTCAGAAGATTTTAAATCTGAATTTAAAGCATTGTGTTTAGACCTACTAAAGTCTGAGAAAGAGATTATCTCTCTCAGAAATCAATTATCTGAACACAATGTTTTAAAGTCAGAAAACCTCAAACTCTCTCAGGAGTTGGAGAACTGTAGGGAACAAATAGCTTCACTGAAAAGTGAGCTATCTGAGGCCAAGAAGCTTGAAGAATCCCTTAATGGGAGAAGCATCAAGCTGATAGACATCACAAGCACAGTGAACTCTAGATTCAACAGTACACTGGGCTTGGGTGCTTCATCCAGCCAACCTATAGTCCTAACAACTCCCATCAAGTTTATTTCTAACAAGGGAAAGGGAGTTGTAGAGGTTGTCAGGAAAAATTCTGATCTGCCTCAGAAAACTAAGTCCCAGCAAAAATCGTCGAACGGAGATCGACGATCGCCGAATGAAGATCGACGATCGCCGAACGCAGCTCGACGATCTCAGGAAAAATCGTCGAATGCTGATCGACGATCTCAGCCAGAGTCGTCGAACGCAGGTCGACGATCACATATACCTGACCTCACCCACAGTCGACCGACGAACGGAGCTCGACGATCTGACCCAAGATCGTCGAACTCAACTCCAAGATCGTCGAACAGAGGTCAGAACTCTGGAAACTTGTCCAAAGGCAAATCAAAATTGAATCCTAAGGGTTCTTCATCCCAAACCTTTAACCCTTATACTGAATGGATTATACCTCCAAGGAGATATCATTCTGAAGGATATAAGAGTCAACCTGGGATGTCTTTCATTTCAGAATTTAGAGGTTATCAACCTAGGCCCAAGGTAAACTGGGTCAAAAACAAATGAATTGTTTTTGTGCAGGTGAAGACCTATCCAACATCTAACCAGCAATGGTATTTGGATAGTGGGTGCTCTAAGCACATGACAGGGAACAAGGACAACCTCACTTCCTTTAGAGCCAAGCTTGGACCCAAAGTTATCTTTGGTGATTCCAACTTTGGACAAACTAAAGGATATGGTGCAGTCCAGATTGGTTCAGTAACCTTCAAGAAGGTAGCTTATGTGGAAGGACTGAAGCACAACCTAATCAGCATCAGTCAGCTATGTGATGAAGGCTACCAGGTGACCTTCAGCAACACCTTATGCAGAATCAAGTCAGAGGACAACACAACTGTGTTGACAGGTAAAAGGAAAGGTAACATCTATCTAGTAGACTTTCTTTCAACTGATGTAGATATTTGCCTGTTTAACTCTGTCTGTAGACCAAATGTTTTATGGCATAAGAGACTAGGACACCTAAACCTTAGAACTATTGCTAGGCTCTCCAAGGACAACCTTGTTAGAGGACTACCTTCTGGCCCCTACAAGAAGGAAGGACTCTGCAGGGCTTGTCAATTAGGCAAGCAAACTAAAAATAGTTTTAAGTCACTTAATAAGAGTGATTCACCTAGGATATTGTATCTGTTACACATGGATCTATTTGGACCCATCACAGTACAAAGCCTAGGAGGGAAATCCTACACCTTAGTAATTGTAGATGACTTCTCTAGATTCACTTGGGTGTTCTTTCTAAGGAAGAAGTCTGATAACTTTAAGTGTCTGACAGAGTTTCTCAAATGCATACAGATTGAGTTCAATACTCACATTGCCCTGATCAGAAGTGATCATGGGACAGAGTTTGATTCTCTTCTTATGCAAGAGTTCTGTCAGAGTGAAGGGATCAGACATACTTTCTCAGCTCCTAGAACTCCTCAACAAAATGGGGTAGCTGAAAGGAAAAATAGAACCCTTATTGAATCTGCCACTACATTGTTGTCAGATGCTCATCTACCTCTATCCTTTTGGGCAGAGGCAATGAACACCTCCAACTATGTGCTGAACAGAAGCCTGATACATAAACTAAAGGGAAAGACTCCCTATGAATTACTCAAAGGGAAGAAACCTAAAGTTGACTATTTTAGAATTTTTGGTTGTATTTGCTACATTCACAATAATGACAAGAAATATCTAGCAAAATTTCAAGCCAAAGCTGATGAAGGAGTGTTTCTGGGATACTCCATGATCAGCAAGGCCTATAGGGTCTATAATAAATCATCTTTGAAAATTGAGGAATCTGTTCATATTTCTTTTGATGAAACTAACATGTCTTTCAAGGAGAAGATTTCTTCTACCATAGAACCTTTGCAGGAACACTCTCTAGTTGAAGATATGAACAAGTTACAGGTTGCTCAAGAGGATGAAAGCAGTGAGGATGAAGGAAATGCTCCACACATTGAAGCACAACCTGAAGAGCCAGTTGTTGTACCACAAGAGGAAACAACAACACAGGTTGGTGAACAATCAACACCCCCTGTTGATTTAGTAACATCAAGAGACCATCCAATTTCCCAAATAATTGGAGAAATCTCAGCTGGTGTGCAAACCAGAAATCAGGTCAACCAAAACCTGTTGCACACCTGCTTCCTATCTCAAATTGAACCTCAGTCCATTCAAGATGCAGAGCAAGATCCACATTGGATCATTGCAATGCAAGAGGAATTGCATCAATTTGAGAGGAACAAAGTATGGGAACTAGTGTCAAAGCCTAAGGATCATTCCATTGTTGGAACAAAATGGGTATTCAGAAACAAACTGGATGACCAAGGAGTAATTATAAGGAACAAGGCAAGGCTAGTTGCTCAGGGATATTCTCAAGAAGAAGGAATTGACTACGACCAGACTTTTGCACATGTTGCAAGATTGGAAGCCATCAGGATATTTCTAGCTTATGCAGCTCATAAAGGCTTCAAGGTTTATCAGATGGATGTCAAAAGTGCCTTCTTAAATGGAGACATCAAAGAGGAAGTCTATGTCAGACAACCTCCAGGTTTTATCTCTCCAACTCTTCCTGATTATGTTTTTAGACTAAACAAAGCATTATATGGTCTCAAGCAAGCTCCTAGAGCATGGTATGAGACCCTAGCATGCTTTCTCTTGGAAAATGGTTTTATTAGGGGTAGAGTAGACCAAACTCTTTTTATTAGAACCCATAAGTCTCATACCCTACTAGTGCAAATTTATGTAGACGATATCATTTTTGGTTCTACTGACTCAAAATTGTGCAGAAGGTTTTCTAACCTAATGCACTCTAAATTTGAGATGAGTAGCATGGGTGAGCTATCCTTTTTCCTATGATTGCAAGTCAAACAACATGCTGAAGGCATCTTTATTTCTCAAACCAAATATGCTAATGAACTGGTTAAGAAATTTGGTATGTCTGAGGCATCTTGTATGAAAACACCCATGCCTACCAATGTTGTATTGGATGTTGATGAACATGGGAAACCTGTTGATCAGACAACATATAGAGCAATGATTGGCTCTTTACTGTATCTTACAGCTAGTAGACCAGATATAATGTTTGCTACATGTATATTTGCTAGGTTCCAAGTAAGCCCTAGAGAGTCACATCTAACATTAGTAAAGAGGATTCTCAGGTATGTTAAAAGTTGTCCAAATCTAGGTCTCTGGTATCCAAAAGATTCAGCATTTGGGTTAACTGGATTCTCTGATGCTGATTATGCTGGATGCAGAATTGACAGGAAAAGCACCAGTGGAACTTGTTAGTTCCTTGGTGACAGACTTGTCTCTTGGTTTTGTAAGAAACAAACATCTGTGTCAACTTCAACTGCTGAAGCTGAATATATGGCTGCAGGCAGTTGTTGTTCACAAATTTTGTGGATCCAAAATCAACTCCTAGACTATGGTTACAACTTAGAGAAGTCTAAAATCTTTTGTGATAACACAAGTGCTATTTCCATAGCTCAAAATCCAGTCCTCCATAGTAGGACAAAACATATAGAGATTATGCATCATTTCTTAAGGGATAATGTTGAAAAGAATAAAATTGAATTACAATATATCCCAACTGATTTACAAAGGGGAGATATTTTCACCAAGCCTTTGGATGAAAAGAAACACACCTTCTTCCTAAATCAGTTAGGAATGTTAGATGGAGGAAGCCTTAAATAACATCCAAGATCTTGAAAGCCAAAAATTGACCAAGACTAGGCAAACATTCTGATTTTCCTTAGTGTCTAGAAATTTTTCTGATCTCTGAACTACGCTCGACGATTTGCCCCAAGATCGTCGAACGGGGATCGACGACTTCCAAAAATCGTCGAACTGAGTTCAGCGCCTCTCAGATAGTATGAACTATCTCCTTCGGTCAACGATCGTCGAACGGCGCTCGACGATCTTGTTCTCTGCACGATCGTCGAACGGAGCTCGACGCTCTCCAATATCGTCGAACGGAGATCAACGATGTTGAAAACTCTTCAGATTCCTTTAGAAGCCTCGATCGTCGAACTGAGTTCAACGATCTTTCCAATTCTGCGTCGAACCCTAATATAAAACTCATTTTTCGCCGTCGTTCTCTCTTGCGCTTTCGATTTCTCTGCAAGGTTTTTCTTTCCCTCCAAACAGTTCTACGCTTGGTCGTTTTGTTTGTTGAATTTTGCAGGTACAATGGCTGTGTCGGTTGCAGTTCTAGCCGCAATGAAGTTCGATGCTGGATTCGACATTGATATGGAATCTTTCAATACCACTGATCAAATTTTCCAAGATATACTGGATTTATTCAAGGATCAGAACCTGTCTGCACTCATGACCACTAGAATCAAGCTGGCTTCAGAAGAGATCAAGGAGTGGGTCTATACAGCTCATAATCAAGACAACTCCACAATAGTTGGGTCCATTGCTGGAACTCAGGTACCTTTGACCCCCACAGTTTTAACAGAGGTTTTTGGACTGAGAAATGGAGAAGAATCTGCTGAGTTATCTGGGGAGGAGTTTTCTGACATGCTTGCCAGGATGGGTCATCCAGAGGGAAACCCTAGCAAGCTATTCAAGAGGAATCTATCTGTTGAATACAGATTCCTGGCAGATGTAGTAGGAAAAGTGCTGCTGGCAAAGCACTCTGCTCATGATACAATATCCAGATACCAGCTCTGCCTCATGGGAGCTCTGGTGGATAAGAAAAGTTTAAACTGGGGAGAGGTCTTCTTTGACCTAATCAAGAAGAAGATAAACAAAACTTTTGTTAACTTTGGAAGGATTCTTGGAATCTTCCTGCAGAACAGGTGCCCTGCCTTGCTGGTCTCCTCTGGAGTACACATAAATGCCTCCAAGAGACTCACCTGTGCCCTCTTTGGCAAGTGGGACAGGCAAATCAGCAAGCCTGGCAGGCCCTCCTCAAGTGCTCCTTCAGGCACCAGGACTCAAAGAGTCACTCCCCCACAGGTCTCTGCTGCTGCAGATGACCTGGCTGTTGCTGTTGCTGCCTCCTCTCCTCCTCCACTTCCAACCCTTCCTCTACCTTCCACCATTCCAGCTTCATCCACCATTACCATATCCAGCCCATCTCCAACCTCAACTCCATCTCCAGCACCCATTCTACCTCCACCAGATATCACATCATCACCATCCATTCCATCCTTCACCCTCCTGGATGACTCCTATATGGATGATTCCCCATCCTCTCCTCCAGAATTACCCTCCTCCTCAACTTCATTCCAAGATCTCCTTCACCATATCATTGACCAACCAACTTTCACCCCATCCATATCCATCACCTTGTCCTCCATTTCCACCATCCCAACACCTGAGCCATCCATTCCACTCACCAGCCCTCCACTTCCAGCATCCTCAGCAATCCCTATTCCCTCTACCTCTGCTCCTGTTATTGAGCAAGTAGACCTCTCAGCCCTAGCTGACAAGTTGTATGAGCTAATTGCCCCCAGGCTCTCTCTACTCTTAGAGACCTCATTGGCTCCTCTACACTTGTCAGTGGCAGCCCTCTCTGTCAGGCTTTCCTCCCTCCTTCCTCAGGCAGCACCACCAGCAGTTTGCCTTAATACAGATGTATCTGCATCTAGACTGGGGGAGATGCCATATGAAGCAAGCCTTCATACTGTTGCTGTTTGTGCTGTTTCTGCTGTTTCTGCTCCTGCTGCTGATGATACTGCTGCTGCTGCTGATGTTTCTGTGTCTGCTGCCTCTTCTGCCACTGTTGCTGTGCCTCCAGAATGTCAGGCTCCTACTGCAGTTCTTGCAATAGACCTAAGGTCTTTGCTTTCTGCCTTTGATCCTGCCTTCTTCAGCTATCTCCCAGAGGTTAATGCTATCCAGCCCCCAGAAGATTTGTCCAAGGCACTGGTGCCTGTCTCTTGCTGTGACCCTAGCATTATCTCTGCATTTGTACATTCAGTGATTGCTGCTACTGAAGTTGATGCTGCTGCTGTTGATAAAGAAAACACTGACTCTGCTTCTGAAATTGTTGATACTGCTGAGATTGTTCACACTGCTGCTGAAATCCCAATTGCTTCTGATGAGCCAATTTCCAAGGATCTTCTGATGACAGAGGCCACTTCTTTTGAGCCTACTGCAGATTTTGATGTTATTACTGCTGTGAGTGAGACTGCTACAGTTGCTGCTGTTGTTGTTCCTGCTTCACCTCCTATATCTGCTGCTATTCAGCTGAAGAAAGAATTGATGAAGAAAAATGATGCTCTATATGATGACCAGAGTTCTGCATCTGATGAGTTCAAGACAGACTCTGATGACTCTTCTGCCACTATTGCAAGGAAAAGGAAGGCTAGGAGCAAGGCAATGAAAAGGGTCCCTCCTGCAAAAGTCAAGGATGATAATGATATTCCTTATTACATTCTGCATAACTGCCCAATCACAGAACATTGGATGCAATATTCTAAAAATCAGCTGAAAGCCATGAAGAAGAAGAGAAAGTATGAGAAGGGCTCCTCCCAGTTCCAGCACCCTCATCCTCCTCCACCACCTCCTCTTGATGCAGGTGTAGGTGGCAGCTCTGCAAGTCAAGCCCCAGCTAGAAGCCAGGCTCCCTATCAACCCCATGCCAGATCCTACCAAAGGGAAGGCCAGTCTAGGGGCTCTTATTCTAGGAGAGGAGGATACAGGGGTAATCAAAGAGATTTTCAAGTTTATTCCAAAGAGTATTTCAGGCAGCACCCATATTCCAGGGGAGGACATGGTTCTTCTGATACATCATCAGGTCCTTTCCCCTACAAGCTAAAAGAAACTGTGTCTGCCAGGCCTCCTCAAAATAATCCTTCCAACAGGTATGAACCACCTGTACCTTTTGAGGACCCTGAGAATAATCCATCTGCTTGGACTGCTAGGTTGAAGGAAATGGCTGCACTAGATCAGATTAAGAAAGCCAGAGATCAAGGATTAGACACTTCCAATATTTCTACAATGTCTGAGCAAAGACAAAAGGAATTAGAGAAATATGGCTCCAGCAAATTCTTTGATGCTGACAGATATATGGAGTTGCATCCTGCTGCTGTGGTTCCCAGGCCCTCAAAGCAAACTTACTTGGGTGCAGCAGATGACACCAGGTCCAACAAGGAAGCTCTAAATCCAAACAGAGAAATCAAAATGGTTAAAGGCAAAGAGAAGAAGTGACAGTGTAAGGTGACAATTTCTGTGAATTCTGACTACTATCTGGATGCCATATATATATATATATATATATATATATATATATATATATATATATATATATATATATATATATATATATATATATATATATCTGTGATGTTTCTGCAATGTCTAGCTGCTGTTTTTATGTTTTTCTGATTGTATGATGTTATTTTAATTTTCCTAAGTCTGTAAATAGTAATCCTAACCCAAATAGGGGGAGATTGTTGGAACACCCTATTACTAATTTGGGTCAGGATCACTATGTCTCTAGGAACCTTTGCTTGACCTTCTGTATAGCTTAATAGGTCAATTAGAATTGAGTCTAAGGGTTAGAAGTCTAGGATTGGAAGCTGCCCTGAAGACCAAGTTTTTTTGTCTGGAGACTAAGTCTGATCGTCGAGCTCAGCACGACGATTCGTCGAACTCCGATCGACGATCATCTAGCTCAACTTCGACAGATCGTCGAGCTCCACTCGACGATCGCTGAGCTCAACTTCATAATATCGTCGAACTCTATTCGACGATCGGTGAGCTCAGGTCGACGATTTTGACTCTGCATTGGATCTTTATCTCTGAGCTCAGTTCGACGATCTTTGAGCTCAGATCGACGATTATTTTGCTGCTTGATTTTTCCAGTTCGCTGAGCTCAGTTCGACGATAGCAAAGCTCAGTTCGACGATTTCAGATAACTTCCAGAATTCAAATTCAAATCAGTCAGGAGTTATTCTGCAATTAATTCAGAGATTTGCTACCCGTTTTCATTTACTTCTGGACCAAGTTTCAAGGGATTTTTCAAGGAATAATTCTGTGGACTTTCCTCCAGAAGAGATTATGCAATTAAGGATGCAATCAATGCAGACCAACGGCTATCCTTGACAGAGAATGATTTTTTATTCTGGAACAGAGAATAAAAGATAGAATGTTTTTTGAATCAACAAGAACAAGAATCAGAGAACACACAATACTGATTACAGAGACACACTCAAAAATCTTCTGTCTAAAAGAATTCTGAAGAACACTCATCAAAGAGATCAAGCTTTCAAAAATCTTCAGATCTCTTCAGCTCTCAAAGTGTTCAAGGCCAACATCAATTCAAGACTCCAGACACTCAACATTTCAGCTTGCTGAAATCATCTATTGCTGGAGTTCTACCTTTGAAGGCCTATCACCCTCAGCAAAGCTCTTCTTCCTGAAGATCTCAAGGACTCAGGGGGAGCTTTGACATCAATCCACATAGTCTTCTCAGTTGTTTGAGAAAGAGAAGACTGTCATCACTCTCTCACCCCCACTCTGTAAAGGGTTTTTCAAACTCCCTTCAAAAGTTTGAATCTGGTTTTTGAGCACCTTGTCAAAAGCTCATTGGTGGCAAGACACCTGATCAAAAAATCTGCTTTGTTTTTTGAGCACCTTATCAAAAGCTCATTGGTGCCCAGGACACCTGATCAACTCATCCTGCAGTGGATTCCTACCTAGGGTGGTAGAAGAGTGGATGTACCCAAGTTTGGGGAACCACTATATTCCCTTGTGTCATCTGGTTTTGGCTTGCTTTCTTTTTGTTTCTGGCCTTGTTTTTTCTGTGCTTAGTTTTTGCATAGCTTAGTACTGTAATTAGATTTATTTCTGCTTCCCTGCTCACACATATTACAACAATTGTTGTAAAAGTTTGCAAAAGTTTTTAAAGCACCATATACTTTATTCACCCCCCTCTAGAGTATATCAGATCTAGTTGCTCTTTCAGAATCCTTATGAGCTACTTAAAGGGAAGAAATCTAAAGTAGACTACTTTAAAAAATTTGGATGTTTATGTTATATACACAACAACAATAAGAAACACATTAGAAAGTTTGAAGCCAAGTCTGATATGAGAATTTTTCTTGGATATTCCGAAGTTAGCAAGGCTTATAGGGTGTATAACAAATCTACCTTAAAAATTGAAGAGTCTATCCATGTTTCATTTGATGAGACTAATATGTTTTTCAAGGAGAAAACTTCTTCTACTAATGAATCTTTGCAGGAACATAATTTGTGTGAGAAGCTTAATGAGCTGACCCTCACCAATGAGGCAGTTAGCCATCCTTCTCCACAAGGTGCTGAAGAAAGTGAAGAAGAAGACACTGTAATCAGTGATGAACTAATAACAGCTAACTTAATTTCACAAGAGGAATTTATTCCCCAGGCTGTTGAACAACCAGCTCCACCCACTGACTTTGTCATACTTAGAGATCACCTCATATCTCAAGTGATTGGAGACATGTCAGTTGGTGTGCAGACAAGGCATCAACTCAACCAAGATTTGATGTATGCATGCTTCATATCTCAAATTGAGCCCTAATCCATCAAAGATGCAGAGCAAGATCCACACTGGATTATTGCAATGCAAGAGGAGCTCAATCAATTTGAGAGATGTAGAGTTTGGGACTTAGTTCCAAGACCCAAATGCTACCCAGTCATTGGAACTAAGTGGGTATATAGAAACAAGATGGATGCCCAAGGTGTCATCATAAGGAATAAAGCAAAGCTTGTTGCTCAAGGCTATAGGCAAGAAGAAGGCATTGACTATGATCAGACTTTTGCACCTGTTGCAAGGCTAGAAGCTATCAGGATTTTCCTTGCTTATGCTGCCTACAAGAAATTCAAAGTTTTTCAAATGGATGTCAAGGGTGCCTTTCTGAATGGAGAACTCAAAGAAGAGGTTTATATTGAACAACCTCCAGGTTTCATCTCTCCAACTCATCTCTCATATGTCTTTAGATTGCATAAAGCTCTCTATGGTTTAAAACAAGCTCCAAGAGCTTGGTATGAGACTTTAGTTAGCTTCTTGATAGAGCATAAATTTTCTAAAGGCATAGTAGATAGGACATTATTCACTAGGCATCATAGGGATCAAATTTTATTAGTACAAATTTATGTAGATGATATTATATTTGGGTCTACAAATTCCAAACTATGCAAGAGGTTTTCTGACCTCATTCATTCAAAGTTTGAAATGAGTAGCATGGGCGAGCTCTCCTACTTCCTTGGTCTCCAAGTGAAGCAGCTACCTGATGGAATCTTCATATCCCAGACTAAGTATGCTAAAGAGCTTATCAAAAAGTTTGGGATGGCTGATGCCTCAGCAAAGAAAACACTCATGACCACTAATGTTGTAATAGATTCTGATGAACATGGGAAACTTGTTGATCAGAAATTATATAGGGGCATTGTTGGGTCTCAACTATACCTTACAGCAAGCAAACCTGACATAATGTTTGCTACATATTTTTGTGCTAGGTTCCACGTGAACCCTAAAGAATCTCATCTAGTTTTCTTAAAAAGAATTTTGAGATATATAAATAGTTGTCCTAGTCTAGGACTCGGGTATCCAACTGAGTCGGAGTTTGAGTTAACTGGATACTCAGATGCTGACTTTGTTGGATGCAGAGTAGACAAAAAAAGTACCTCTGTAACATGCCAATTCCTTGGTGCTAGATTAGTCTCCTGGTTTTGCAAGAAACAGTCATCTGTGTCTACATCAACTGCTGAAGCAGAATACATAGCAGCTGGCAGTTACTGTTCCCAAATGCTGTGGATTCAAAACCAACTCCTGAACTATTGGTTCAACTTAAATAATTCAACTCTACTTTGTGACAACACAAGTGATATATCCATAGCACAAAATCCAGTCCATCACAGTAGGACTAAGCATATAGACATTAGGCATCACTTCATTAGAGAGTGTGTAGATAAAAATAAAATTAAACTTGTCTATATATACACTGATTTGCAAAGAGCGGATATCTTCATCAAGCCTTTGGATGAGAGGAACCATTTGTTCTTCATAAATCAGCTTGGTATGATAAATGGAGAAGCCTTGATTTAAATTCTGTCTATGGTCGACAAATTTTTCAAAGTTTGTCGAACGGAGATCGACGAAAAGAGAAGAGTTCTAGAGAAATTCGTCGAACGGAGTTCGACGAACTCTCTGTGAGTGAAGTATTTTTATCGACCGGATATCGATAAATTTGTTTCAGAAAACTTTCGTTGAACGGAGCTCGACGAAATGTTTTCACTTCTTCTGACAGAGATCGATGAATTCTTTTGAACATAAAATATTTCGTCGACCTCAGATCGAAGAATTTCTGTTTTTCGTCGAACGGAGTTTGTCGGTTCATATTCTAAAAACCTTATATCTAGGTTTTCTTCGACCTCCGTCCCGCACTTTCAGTTTCCTTTGCACTTGATCGTTGTTTCTCTATTGCAGGTGCATTCATGGTGATTCCAGCAAGCGCTCTCTCCACCATGAAATTCGACATGGGCTTTGACATAGATTTCGACTACTTACAGTTCTCTGACGCCATCTTTGTAGAGATCCTGAAGATATTTGAAGATCAACAACTGAAGAAGTTCATGATATTCAGAATAAAAATCGCAATGATCGAAATTAAAGAATTGGTCTTTACTTCCACCACATCTGAAGATAACATGATAGGCACAATCTCTGGTAATCAAGACTGCCTTTCTCCTGATATACTAACTGAAATCTTTGGTCTCTCGAATGGTACTGCTGAAATAGAAATGGTCTCTGAGGAGTATGATAACATGCTGACCAAGATGGGTCATTCTGGAGACAATCCTAACAAACTGCTAAAGAAGAACTTGTCCCCTGAGTACAAGTTCTTGGCTGACGTAGTCGGGAAGGTGTTGCCGGGGAAACACACAACACACAACTACATAACCAGGCACCAATTCATAGTGATGAGTGCTCTTGTCGAGAAGAAAGCAGCAAATTGGGGAAAGCTGTTGTTTGATTTGATTTAAAAGAAAAATAATAATAAGGAAGTCTGTTTTAGACGGATTCTGGGAATTGTCCTTCAAGAAAAAGCACAAGAACATTCGGTATCTACACCAGTATTCATCAATGCCCCTAAGAGGCTCACCTCTGCCCTCTTTGGCAGATGGGAGAGGAAGATAACCAAGCCAACCAAGGCTTCTTCCTCTACAAGATCTTCAGAGAGCACAAGGGCAGTCATAGCCGCTCCTCCACCCCCAGAAGACGCTCCTTCCACCTCCACCATTCCTTCTCATCCTCAACCTCAACCACAATAACAACTACAACAACAAGTTCATATTCCATCACCTGTTCAATCTCCTGAACATTCTACACCACCACCATCTCCACCTCCATCTTCTCCCCAAATAAATATCCCTGAAATACCATCCTCCCCCATCCAGGAACCAACCTTCAACCTCCTGTCATCTCCACTTCAATCACCATAACCAACCCCACATCAATCTCCCTTACAATCACCACACCAATCACCCATCCAGAAACCCATCTCCTCCCCCACAACATCAATTCCTCTTTCTACTACTGTTACTTCATCCATTCATATCACTCCAGCCATCCCAATTGATTGTCCACATTTAGAGTACACACATATAGCTTTCCCAAATGCCTTCTCTATCTGCTCTAACTGTGGTCATCAGAATCCATCTACCACTTCTTCTCCAGAACCCCTCTATCTTAATTTCTCTGACATTGCAAAAGATCTAGTAGCCTTCATCACTCCCTCCCTAAATAAGCTAATAACTGATGCTCTAGCACCTCTCACTGCTTCCATCCATACTCTTACTGCCAAAGTTGCTGCCCTCACCTCTATCCCTTCTTCTGGGGGACTGGCTCCAGGACCCTCTGCAGCCAGTCAGGGGGAGATGTTCCAGGATGAAGAAGCTCCAGCAGATGCAGCAGCAGAAGCAGTAGCAACAGCAATAGATTCTTTAATGTCAGACTCTTCAAAATATGCAGCCACTCCTTCTGAAATAGTAGATTTAATTGACTCAGATACATATATGGATGAGCATGTTATGGCTAAAATTGTTTTTGCTGGGGATTATATTCTAAGTCCCTCAGTTAATTTGCATTCTTTATTGGATTCTTTCTATTTTCTGCACAGAGATATTCTACCCTCCTCCTCTTCTCAAAATTCTTTGGACATTGTACCATACACTGCACCAATCAGCCCCACAGTTGCAAAGCAACTTAAGGCTATTTTTGCAATAACAAAGCTAACAGCTGTACAATCCCCCTCCAAGAAAATTTCTACTCCATAAGCCATCTCAGCTCCAACTTATAAGATGGATGATAGCCCACTGCCAGATTTGGATGAAATCATCATGGCAGATATAGAAGAAGAGAAGTTGTTAATTGCTGAAAATATCCCTGAAACAGTTGCTGAAAGCACTGCTGACATAGTCATTCCAGAACCTTCAGCTCCAGAATCTCAGGCTGTCAAGCATATTGATAAAGATCTTGTGAAAGCTTTAGATGCTTTGTATGATAATCCTCAAGATTCTTTAGATGATGATGATGATGATGATGATGATGATGATTCTGATGATAACACTTATGCTAAAAAGAAAATTTCAAAGAAAAGGAAAACCCCTCCAGTTGCTGCCCCCAAGCCTAATCCAAATCATGACATTCCCTACTATATTTTGCAGAAAATTACTCCCTATCCTGGAATGCCAGCCTGGATGTGGTTGTCCAAGAATCAACAGAAGGATAGAAAGAAGAGCAGAAGATATTCTCCTCCACCTTAGAAACATTGGAAAGGACCTCCTCCTCCTCTACCTACTGCTGGTGCTTCAGGCAATATCTCTCAGAGTTCTACCCCATACACTCAAACATATCATAGACAATAAGGTAGATCCTCCTCTCATCATGGAAGCAGCCAGCAGAGGTATCCTTCTAGTAGGCATCATCAACAACAACAACAACAGCAATATCCTCAGCAACAACAACAGCAAGTTCCTGAACCAGTTAAAGCTGACAATCCAAAAAGGCCAGAGTATCCTCCTATTCACTTTGTGGATCCAGAGACAGAGACTACTGCCAGAATGGCCAGGTTCCAGGAATTGGTTAGATTATCAATGATAAACAAAGCCAAAGCTGAAGGAATGGATCCATCTCTGTATTCAACTATGTCCAAGTACAGAAAAGAAGAATTGAACAGGTATGTAAAAGCTAACAAATTATTCAATGTAGATGCCTATATGAATCTACACCAGAGGTTGTTGTACCTAGAGCTACATCTCTCAATATCATTGGAGCTGCTGACATGACCATGACCAAAAGTCAAGCTGCTAATCCCAACAGAGAGATCAAATTTACTCAGCCTGCTGACAAAGAAAAGGAGGATAAGCAAAAAGAGATAATGAAGAAAAGGAAATGAGAATATGTTGTTTTGTTTCTGTCTGTCTTAAACTCTTCATTTACTGTCACAAAGCTAAATTGTATATATATCTGCTGCATGTTTTAAATTTTTCTGCCATATATTTTTCTTTTGCTTTGTGAATGTTTTTGTTTTCATTTGTATTAGTGACCTCACCCAAATAGGGGGAGATTATTGGATCCCTACTTTGATTTGGGCTAGGTTCACTATCTGGATTATTGACCCAACATGTATAGCAAGGGTCATGCATGTGTCCTAGAGTTTAGGCCAAGTCCTTAGAAATAACCACACATGGACCAGCCAAATGAAGACAGCAGAAGACTCCAGACTTAGAAGAAAATCAAGTTCAGAAAAGTAAGTTCGACGTTCGTCGAACTCAGCTCGACGAAAGTCGTGCTCCGCTCGACAAACTCAGAATCATTTCTCTGAGTTGAGCTCGACGATATTCGAGCTCAGGTCGACGAATTCTGGAAGATCAACTTCAATACTCTAAGTCCAGAATCCTTTCTCTGAACTCCAGTCGACGAAGTTATATTATCAGCTCGACGAACTTAGAGCACAGAATTGCAAAACTTTCCACAGAAAGCGGTTAGCTAAACTCAGGTCAACGAACTTGGTTCTCTGGTCGACGAACATGATTTCTCTGGTCGACGAACTTTGCACTCAGGTCGACGAAATTGTTTCTCTGCTCGACTAATTCTGTGCAGTCCCAGACTTGGATTCTTTCCTTATTTTGTCCTCATCTTATTGCGGTAATTTCTGAATAATCAATACTTATATTCTCTGAATATAACCGTTAGTAGCAGCATTGATTATGGTCTTCATCAGGAATATTACTTGCCGTTTTTAATATGACATTTGGGGAATTCCATTAATGTTAAGATTCTCTCCAACCGATTTCCATTCTCCAGGTCATCAGCAATTAATGCAAAGGAATTCAAAATTCAAAGGAGAAATTCAACTGATGATATAAAAGAGATTTTTCTCTTTTCTGCAAAAAGAGAAGTCCAGAACTGAGAGAATACACAGATACACAGAGAAGAGATCAACATCAACAACATTCTAAATCTTCTCTGTACAGAAAATAAATTGTTTTCTCCTTGACATTGCTGAAGAAGAAGAACAATCATTCTAAATCAAGAGTCTTCTTCAACCTTCATTCCAGGAGCTTTAAAGGGCAACACATTCATATCAGTCTAGAGTTCCTGGATCTCATTTGAAGTCAAGGCAGAAGACTGAAGACCTACACCCTGTGCAAGACTCCAAGTATTATTGAGAGGAGTTCTTGACAACAACAATATTCGATAGTCTTCTCTGTTGAAAAGAGAAAGAGAAGACACCATCAATCTCTCTCCCCCAACTGTAAAAAGGTTCATTAACTCCCTTCAAAAGTTTATTTTGGTTGCAAGTCTTCTGATCAAAAGACTTGAGTTGGTTTTTGAGCACCTGATCAAAAGCTCACTGGTGGCAATCACCTGATCAAAACCTGCTAGTGGATTCCTACCAGGGTGGTAGAAGAGTGGATGTACCCAGGTTGGGGAACCACTATAAAAGTTCTTGTGTTGTCTGGTTGCCCTTTTCTCTTTGTTCTTGTTGTGGCTGTGATAGATTAGATTATTGTGTTGTGTTAGGTTAGATTAACTTAGGTAGTTTTCTTGCTTACTGTTAATCTTGGTATCTACTAGTTTCACTACTCTGATTATTTCTTAAATAGCAAAAAGAATTTTTTTTAATTACTCTATTCACCCCCCCCCCCCTATAGTAAATCAGGTCTAACCCTCTCTTTCAAAATACCCTGGGTCGGGTCTGCCAACAGCCAAACTCCGCTGTTCTGAAGAGCTATATGCAGACCACCAAGGATAGAATGGTAAAATTACCTGGGGCAGAAAAGTAAAATCCCCCTTGGGGGTAAGAAGGTAAAAACATCATTTCTTCTACATGGCGAGTGGGAAAATGACCAGCGGGCGAGACGATCCCACCTGGTCATCTCGTCGTCCTCCCGCTCCATGGAAGCCATCTCGCCCCCAAGGGCTAGAACGCGCCCTAGAGGACGTCTCGCCTACAGCGCCGAGACCCGTCTCTCCCTCTGCGAGTGGACAAAAATGTCTCACTCACTTCTTCAATTCATCTCGCCAGCTTCTCTGTCCCGTTGTTGGAAAAGCCTCTCGCGAGCCCAAGGTTGTACACCAATGTGTGCTTATGACTCCATATTGGGCTAGTTTGACTTGAGTTGACCTGATCCCTATAGTGGACACTATTTGAATCCACCCTAACTCCATGGGTCAAACCTAGCCTAAACCCATACCCCTGCCATATGTCCTAACCTAATCTAAGTTTTAGGGGCCTAGTAGAAAAGGGGATGTTGCAATTCAAGGGAGGCTGGGAGAGAGGATGAGAGAGAAGCCAAGGATGAGATAAGATTCCTGGAGGGTGGAGGAGCATATGAGGCAGGAGAGGCCTCCAGAGAGAAAGGAGAGGTGTGGAGGTTTCAGTACCCCGTAAACTAGGAGAGGAGGAATGACAGCCAGCAAGAGAGGAGGCAGGGAAGAGTGCGGGAGGAGGCGATGACAATTGCCCGGTAATGGAATAGGCATCATAAGAGAAACCAACCAGCGAGGAATCAGGCGGAGGAGATTCCCCTTTACTGCGAGCTGCATCAAATAGAGGGGCAGGAGACCTTGGCTTGCCCTAATTTCTGGGAAGCAAGAAGAGGCTGGAAACAGGAGCTGCTGAGAGATATTAGCATAGGAAGGAAGCTCTTTCTGGCTCGAATACATTCCAAGGTCCAAGGAGGAGGAAGAATGAGGACCGGGTCGACCAAGGCTGTCTCGAGGAAGTGTTACAAGAAGCAGGAGGACAATTGGGGGTGATCCATGGATGAGTTAGGCTAGAAGCTTCCTGAAAGAGAAGTCTCCATCAGAATCTATCGTAAGAGCATCACTTCGACCTCTCAGGCACTGCTGTCGTTGGAGGAGATCACCTTTTCTGAGGACATGCTGGGGAATGAGAATCTCTTTCATGATTCCCTCGTCATCCAAGCCGTCATCGAAGACTTTACCACCGACCGGATCCTGGCAGACAATGGGAGCTCGGTAAATGTCATCTTCAAATGGACATTCATAGGGTTGAAAGTGGAGGCATTCAGGGTTCTAGCTGTCAATGGTCCCCTATTTAACTTCTCTAGAGAGAAGAAGGAGGGGGAGGGAGGAGCAGATCTACTGGTAACACTTGGTGGCACCTCGATTAGGTGCAGATTTGTCATCTTGGATACACCAAGCTGCTACAGCGCAATATTCGGGAGGTTACTCATCAACTACTTCAAAGTTGTCCCATCTTCCTATCATCAATATTTGAAGTACTATCGGGGCAATGTCCAAGTGAGGATCAAGGGAGATCCCAAAGCTTTGCCGGAGTGTTATGTTAGTGTAATCAGTACCATTAGTCGGATGGAGGATGCAGAGAGGCTGGAGAAGATCTTGGAAGGAGAGGACTAGCTGAGAGCTGTAAAGGAGTTGGAGGAAGTAGAGGTGATCTCCAATGATGGAGAGCCAGACTGCTAAAGATTGGAGGATCCCTAACACTGGAAGGGAAGGTGGAGATGGGGTCTGTCTGCAAGAAAATGTATACATCTTCGTCTGGAGCACCACAGAGATGTCATGGATCGATGCAAAGGTTGTATGGCATCGCCTCAATCTGGACCCTAAGGTCGTGCCTGTCCTCCGGAAGAAAAGGAAGAGGGAAACTGCATTGGCCGAGCCGATCAGTGAGGAAGTGGAGAATCTGCTGGATGTTGGCTTTGTTTCGGAGATCCAGTATCCAGGTTGGATCTCCAATGTTGTAATGGTAAAGAAATTCGCAATGGGGTGGTGGCTATGTATCGATTTTTCTATGTTAAATAAAGCTTACCCTAAGGATTGTTACCCCTTGCCTCGAATCAACGCGCTTGTTGATTCAGTCGTCGGTTTTTCTGTGATGAGGTTTCTTGATGCTTTTTCATGGTATCACCATATCTGAATGCATCCCCCTAACTGTCGTGATGTCTCATTCATCACCAATGATAGCTATTACAACTACAAGATGATGCCCTTTGGGCTAAAAAAATGCAGGCACGGCGTACCAGAGATGTTGGATCAAGTCTTCAAGGAACAAAAAGGGTGGAACCTGGAAGTGTATGTGGTTGATCTCTTAGTCAAAAGAAGAAGCATCACGGAACACACTAAGGATCTGTTGGAGACCTTTGCAATGCTTTGAAAATTAATGATGAGACTCAATCTGACAAAGTGTGTATTTGGAGTAGGAAGAGGAAAGTTCCTAGGTCACCTTCTCACTCCGAGGGGGGTGGCGCCTAACCCTGATAAAGTCAAAGCCATTTTGGAGATGGCATCCCCGAAGAATTCCAAGGAAGTTTAGAGGCTGATAGGAAGACTGGAGGGTGTTGTACATTTCCTATCCAAAGTAGGGGAGAAGTGCTCTTCGTTCTTCAAACTCTCTGAGGCAATCAACGCTTCGAATTGACCAAGAAGTGTGAGGAGTCTTTCAGAAAGCTTAAACAGTAGTTAACCCAGGCTCCTGTACACCAAGGCCCTAAGGAAGGTGAAGATCTCCTCTTTTATCTAGGAGTGGGAGAAGAAACAGTCAGCTCGGTGCTTGTCAGAGAAGAGGGTAAGGGACAGCTTCTCATCTATTATATGAGTCGTGTGCTCAAGAAGGCAGAGATGAGATATCATATCTTAAAGAAACTAGCCTTCGCCCTGGTGATTTCAGTGTGGAAGCTCCGACCTTATTTTAAAGATAACCTTTGATCATCCTCTTTGAAGTATCTTGGACAGAGTGGAGCATTTAGGGAGACTAGCAAAGTGGGCAAGAGAACTCAACGAGTTCGATATATTTTCACACCAAGGGTGGAAATCAAGGCCCAAGTAGTGACTGATTTCCTAGCTGGCTTCTCAGCCGAGGCAGGGGGAAAAGAGGGCTCTTCAAGCCCAGTATCCTTGAAGATGTTCGTGGACAGAGCTTCAGACAAAAATTCAGTGGATTCGGTGTCGTGCTGGTGAGTCCGCAAGAAATTAGGATCGAGAAAATAGTCAAGATTCTTTTCCTCGTCATGAACAATCGAGAGGAGTAAGAGCCCGTTGTAGCAGGCTTGCATCTCGCCAAGGAATTGGGAATTCAGGATATCAAGGCCTCCACCGACTCGATGGTGGTCGCTTCGCAAATCAAGGGAGAGTTTGAAGTCGCGACCACATCCTGCAAAGATACTTAGTAAAGGTGAAAGGCTTGATTGGGAGCTTTCAATCTTTCCTCATCGAGTATTTACCGCGAGATAAGAACTCGGAAGCAGACCGCTGAAGCGCGAAAAGTAGATATATATAATGCAACGCAAGTATACGTGTCGTGTCAAGTAATAAAGTAGAAAGTAGAGTGTCGAATACACATGGACAATATTTTACTTAACCTTATGAGTACTAGTAATGTTTCTTTCTGCTAAGTCAAGCAAAATTACACTTTTGTAGATCCAAAATAAAACTAACATGCAAAACTAAATTATTGATAATAGATAATGAAGAGAAATATGAAATTTGTATATTGATATTTATCCTTGGCTTGCCTATGTGAGAAAATACAGGTGAACTTAAATTAGTTATTATCTTGTGGAAATCCTGAACTTGCAAAGAGCAACTCTCGATTTCATCATCGCATTGTGTGCATTTAGTGAGTAGCTTGAAATACAAGTTACACAAGTAAACATATGTATAAAAGTGAGGATCTTAACTACACAACTAGAATGATAGCGATACGCTAAATCATATGTAGCCAAATTAAATTCTCGAAACTTACGAACGCAACTTTCGCATATAGAACGCAGTAAAAAACACAAGATGGTAATTTCTTATCGTCATCACTAAAGAAGAGACTGAAATTTAAGATAAAAGCTAACAATAAGCCAGTTGTTCATGTAAGTATTAAGACAAACTTCAGATAGTTCACAACATACAAAATTAGTTAGAGGATTAGTTCCTCATAGTTAGAATCACAGGATATTACAACAGTAAATGAGCAATCATGGTAACAGAAGATTTATGAATAGCAAATCAAATGGTCTCTAAGATAGCTTGCTAACTCGTCTTGGTACATAGGAAGTTGTCATTGAAACCTCTACACTCCTTCTTCCCGATCGACCTTTCAACAGTCTCCCGGCACCCAAAGATCAAAGTATCGCCTGAAATCCTCCATCCAAGTCACTCCTCTCCTTTTCCAGTTCTCCTCTCTTCCGATCTCTCTCTGGTTCTTCCGTTTTGGTAATTCTTCTTTTTGTATATAGTGATTCGCCCATTTTAGAGCCTCTTTTCGCTGAAGGAACGCCTCCTTTCGGTATTATATCTGTCACCACTTTGAATTTCAAAACTCCAGATTTCCGTCAACACGTTGTTGCAACAACTTTGTCTCTAGAAATTAAGCATAATCAGGCTGTAAAAAATTTGTTGCAACAGCTTTTTCTGAGTACTATAGTTGAATACATTTTATTTCTCCAAAATGACTCTTTTTTTGTATTTTACGAAGAAAGCTTCATATTCTCATATTTAAAACCTGAAGTATATCAAAATACAATTTAAAACTTATTTTACTTGATTAAATGATAGTTTGCTACTTTTAAAGGATGAAAACATGTAAATATACATCTGAAATAACTTCTTTTTGAGAAGTTATCACGCTCTCATAGTTAAACATTTGTTATGCCATAGCAAAGATGATTTATGCCACAACATTAGGGAAAAGAATAATCATCAAGATATTAACTTAAAATGACCCTTCTCTTGAAGTTAATCAATAAAAACTAACTCAAGAAATTCACTTCAACCAATTGATAAACATATCAATCATTAAGATTTCAAACATTCACTCATCAATTAGTTGTATAAACGATAAAACTAAAATAAGATTTTTGGTGAGTGTGTGATATTCCTTAGAATCATTTATGTAACATCCCCTTTTATACTAGGCCCCTAAAACTTAGATTAGGTTAGGACATATGACAGGAGTATGGGTTTAGGCTAGGTTTGACCCATGGAGTTAGGGTGGATTCACATAGTGCCCATTATAGGCCTCAGGTCAACTCAAGTCAAACTAGCCCAATATGGAGTCATAAGCACACATTGGCCCCACCACTATGCTCCTAACCCTAAAAACAATCTAAGTGAACCTAAGGCCACATCATTGGGTCACTCATTGACCCAAGTTGACCCAAGTCAACTCTAACCCTAATTAGGTCAAACACACACCTATGGGCCCAATTAGCTCAAGAGGGGCATCAACATGGCCCAACCAAGATTGGGAGGTGTCATTAGGTCAAGGACCATCAAAAGGGGTCAGCCCACTCATCAAGTTGACCAAGCAAACCCAAAAAGTCAGCAAAGTCAACATGAAGCCTAAAGAAGGAAAAGAGGGGCCAAGCTCATTCCCAATGGGCTAGGCCCATGACCAGCCCATGTCCTCATTTACAGCCACTACCCTCTGAAATTGGAGGGTAGTGACCTGCAAAGGGGAATTTTAGGAATTTAGGCTAAAAAGAGGGGAGAGAAAGGAGGAAAATGGGGATGAAGGCCATGTGGCCCTCCTCCTCTCTTCCTAAGCCCGCATGTGAACCCCAGTAATAATTTCCAGCCTTTCCAGCCCAACTTCATGCCACTTGGGGCTCAAGGTGAAGCATCCAAGGCATGGACGACCACCCCCTATTCAAAACTCCACAACCAGCAACCTCACCCCCATTTGACCTCACCATCAGCTTCAGAAGGTCAAGAGGAGTGGAGATCGACTGCTGGAGCAATTATTTTGTTGGAGAATCTAGGAAACGAGCTAGCTCATCGACGAGATTGTTGGTCATGGCGCACCACCATCGTACTTGCCGCAAAGCTTGCATCCAGGTCCGTTTCTCCTCCCCTCCCTCTGTGCTAGTCATTTAGATCCTTTAGGAGAGAAATCGGGCTCAATTGAGATCGATGCCATGAGGGTTGAGGGAAATTTCCCGAGCTTTTCTTCTTGCTCGGGTTCACTAGAGGAGCCGCCTCCGGCGGCCATATCGCCGGGAAACGCTAGCCGCCACCTCAACGGAGGTGGTGACAATAATAGTCGGCGGTGGCGGCGGCCCAGGTGGCTGAAATCAAAGGATCAAGTCGGCCCAGGCGGGATCAATCCAGGGCGTCGACTCATTGAGAAGATGAATGGATGCCACTCATTTTCATGTTAATCAAACTATAGTATATTTATATTATGCGTATAAATGTCACATTTTGAACAACAACTTTCATGTTAAATTTAGACCTCTTAAATGCATTTTCAGAAATAGTGTCCAACATGAAAAAGGTATATCTAGGTCTCACATTTAATTTGACATCCTAAAGTTGTAATTTGGAGCATTTTAGCTCCCTGTAGGACCATTCTTCTAGGACTGCTCCTAAAGTATGACAGAAATTTAAATGGGTGCCTAGGTCAAACCCTAAGTCCACATGCAGTGAATTTTTTGTCATGCATGTGGTTAGGCTATACTTAGATCCTGCCCAAAAATAGAATTTTTGGAGGGTATTTTTCTATAGTTTTTTGTAGAAATTTCATTTATTAATTAAAATGAAAATTGGGAGATTCCCTTATCCAAATGCCCCAAACTTTGGGTGGCATTGCCTTAGGATCATTATATGACCATGGTAGAAATTTAAGATCATTTGGACCTCTGCATGTTGGGTAAATCTAACATGCATTATGAAGGTAGATTTGTAAATGGTGTGTCAATAGTAAAAATGGGAAAATGAGAATTTAGCCTATTTGGCCCAATGAAAGTCCGTGTAATTTTGGACAGAGACTCATAGAGATGTAATACACGTCTCATAGAAAGATTGGGAGTTTTAGGATCAAAAATCACATTATTTTGAGTTATTGGAAATTAGCCCCTTTTTGAATTAAAAATGAGAAATAGGGCCACTGACTTTAGAAAATTATAAAATTTTGATACAAGCCCTAATAGGACATTTTACATCTCTAGAAAAATTTATGATTTTGTTTGATAATTATATTTTGTGTATCTAGTAGATTTACAATTTTATCTTTTTCAAATTTAAATTAAATATACGGATAATACTATTTGAAAAATTGTGGAAAAATGTGTAGGCTCGTATTTCTGTGACATAGACCTCTGTAAATTATTTAAGAATTTTTGGATAAATAATCATGTTGAAAACCATAGTAGTGGCATTTTTGTAATAATGATCATATGTAATATTTGAGGTCAAATCACTGGCTAGGAGTATGAAAATTTGTTTACAGTATTATTATGACATTGTTTATCCTTAGAAATTTTCTATGAACTTTTAATTTAATATTTTAAATACTTCATTTGGAAAATGGATAAAATGTGATTATAATCAAAAATAGAAAATAAATTATAAATCAACTGAAAAAATTTGTAGTTTTGGCGAACAGTCATTTTTAATCTAGATGAACTTCAGATAAATTACTTAGACATAATGGACCATGAGATATAGTAGTTCATGTACAAAGTGACCTAGATCACTTAATTAAATGATTTTAGGGTCCTAGATACCTAGAAAAAATGATGAAATCCTAAACGGTCAACTTCATACACATGACAAACCCATGATAATATTTATGGGCATTTGGCCCAAAGGATTGGAAGTTGTCTCATGCGGATTAGTATTAGGTCATGGACTGCGTTTAGTAGAAATATTATATAGCAGTTGGACCCATAGGGGATACGATAGATGGTTGAATTGAGAACTACTTTAGGAAGTTAAAACCCTGGTCAGGATCACAAGTAGGTTATTACATAGTAATGAGTGTTAGAGTGTAAGCCATTGGAGAACAACTATAGCGTGGGCTGGTGAAAGATCGTTGTCCTCCCCAATAAGTACTTTAAACCACTAGGTCTACTCAAGAGCAACAACGATATCGGGGTATTAATAATGGGTAGACACCAATAAAAGTAAGTGTTCTTGAGAAAGGGAGCTTCGTGATTCAGCTCATCGTAGTTCTTAGTGCCCCCGAGAGCCCTTCACCGGATATACCCTGGGTAGTCCGACGACTAACCCTAAACTGCTATGTATAACAAGAATTAGACAATAGTAGTCTAATTGGTTAAGGGAATAATGTGACAAACTCACCCGTACAGGATTGGAGGATTCAGGACTGGTTTAGTCCTGCGAGCTGGAGGCTCGGATGTTTGGATACAGGACGGGTTTAGTCCTGCGAGCTGGAGGCTCGGATGTTTGGTTACAGTACGAGTTTAGTCCTGCGAGCTGGAGGCTCGGATGTTTGGATATAAAACGGGTTTGGTCCTGCGAGCTGGAGGCTAGGATTCAAAATAACTCGCATGTGCATAAAACATATTAGTGGCGAGTCATGCGGTACTAGATTAGAATGCTTGCGGCTAGGCGTTCATGCAACGAGAATGGAAGATAGCGACAGGATTTATCGGGAAGGACATGAACGACGGGAAGCAGCGCCGGATCGACGAGAAGCGGGAGAAACATGATCTTTGTCAGCGGGATCGATGCGATGAGAGAAGTCAGAGGCGCTATCGGGAACCACGGGAGGAAACATCAGCTTCTTCTTCTGCTCATCGACGCGGCAAGTGAAGAGGAGCCTGATGTCAGGAAATCGAGCAACGACGTGCGAGAACAAGAGGGAATCGTAACCCTAATAGTTGAGAGTCTTGGTATGGCAGTTAGCAACTCATCTGGATTCAATCCCTTAAAATTTGAGGATGTGGTCGATAATCATGGCAAGACCACCCAGTGGTTTATTGATTCAGGATGTTCCAGTCACTCTATTCAATAATTTAGACGAGACACACAAATCCAAAGTTTATCTTGGAGATGGGAAGTGCAAAAATATTGAAGGAAGGGGAAATATAAGTGTAATGAACTTCCCTGATGGAGCCAAGAAGGTAATTAGTGATGTGAATTTTGTTCCTTCCATGGATCAGAATCTGTTGAGTGCAGGACAGCTGGTGAATCGGGGCTACAACTTGCTATTTAATTCAAATACATGCACCATCTATGACTCTCATCATCAAAACAATGCCCACACTCAGATGCCCAAAAATCAAATCTTCCATATTAAACCGTGCTCGGAACTCCCATGTACTCATGCCCGGAGCGAACCGGACTCCCTTGCACTGAACCATACCATGGAGTTTCTCTGCACTCATGCCAGGAGCCAACCCGGGTGCGCCCGGGAGGCACGCCATCCAATACCTGAATGGTGGGCCACACCCAACAAACTCCCCCTGGAACGCCATCCAGGGGGATCGAACCCATGACCTCCAACCTCTCCCCGCCTCTGATACCAATTATTGTGAAATTGATCTCATCTGCAACTACGTGACTCGTCGCGGATCACGCAGCAGAAGATAGTCGATCAATTTCAATGACGCAAAATCATAAATCAGAAGAAATTCCACAAATACAATCACAAACGACAAATAAAATTTACGTGGTTTGGAGAGGAGCTCCTACGTCCACGGGGAGAGCGCGCCGGAAAGGATCCAGTGTAATCAATGAGGTTACAAGTTACAAACAGAGACTGTAAAGGTCGAGCAATGAAGAGAAAACCGAAAAGCTGAAAACGGACTATCGCCGGGCAATAGTGATGTCGTTGGGCGACAGTGGTACTGTTCCTCTTCTTCACGGGAATCGTCGTCTGGTTTGCACACTTGAAGTCGATCTCGCCTGGATCGGCCGCTTGATGCTGCCACACCGCCTGGGATCACCGCCGCCACCTGGAACCACTGCAGGAAGCCGGCTTGATGTCGATCCGACTGGATCCGACCGGATGCCGCTTCCGTTAGCTCCGCCTGGAGTCGTCGCCCCTTGCCGCAGCACACCTGCTGCCGCCGCCGCGCCTGAGGTCGCCGGGAAGAGAACTCCATCAACAGCCCGAATACTTTCTCTCTTGATTGCTTGGATCATATGGCTAGGGGGAAGGCTCATATTTATAATAGGATGAAGACCGTATCTCCTAATAAATAGGAGATAATATTTACCAAAATTAGGCTCAGCCTAAATAGGAGAAACAGCCCAGAATAAATGCCCTCCTCTCAATGATATTCCAGAAATAGGATTCGCCCTATTTGGAATCATAGAGGCACACGAATCGTTGAGGTGGCACGATCTCAACACTTCCTACTCATCGACAATTATACCAGGTATTCTTGGATTTATTTCTTAGAACAAAAATTTGAAGCACTTTCTTTTTTTATGGATTTATAGAGATGTGGAAAAGAAGTTTGAGAAAAATGTAAAAACTGTACGAAGTGACAATCGAGGTGAATTCACCTCTCATGCCTTTGAACACTTTTTCTTCATTCATGAAATTCACCATCAGTTTACTATCCCTGACACATCGCAATTGAATAGGGTAGTGGAAAGGAAAAATCAAAACATAACTAAGATGGCATCACTTCTCCTGCATTAGGGACTTCCCAAAGAATTTTGGGCAGAAGCAGCCAACACAGTTGTATACTTACTAAGTAGAGTGCCTACCAAAGCCCTGATAAATTCAACCTCATATGAAAAGCTGATGGATACGAAACCAAAACTTGGGCATTTGAAGACCTTTGGATGTATTGTCTTATGCCCACATCCTAAAAAAGAAAAGAGACAAGCTCGATGGAACAAGTGTGAAATGCATCCTTCCTGGACACAATGAAAACATGAAGACTATTTGATCCAACATCACAACAAATTATCATATCAAGAGATGTAATATTTCATGAAAAAAAGTCCTACAGCTGGGCATCAGACAATAATGATACCATCATCTCTTCCACTGTCCCGGTTGAGCTTCCTTTGAGCACCTTCCCTAAGCCACTTAAAGATCAGGTTGAGGCAGCACTTGATGAATGTAAAACTCATACAGATGATGATAATTCCTCCTAAGAGTCATCATCGTTCAGAAAAGTGACGCCCATTAATAAAATATATGAAAATACGCATGATATTTTGCTTCATTATACTCTAATTTCTTATGCTGATGTAGCTGTCATGACTAAGGCTTTGTTTGGTTGGGCTATTGCTGATGATAAGCTGCTGATGAAAAACTGTTGATAGAAAAAGTGCTGATACTGAAAAATGAAATTTTGTTAAAAAACTATTGGGGTAAAATGGAGTTTACAAAACGAAGTTTTTAAAAAATTGTTTGAAAACAAAAGAGTTTTGAGTGAATTTTTTCCGCATTTTTTAATTACCAACAATTAAATATTTTGAATAAACAATTTTTTCATGAAATAACACCCAACACCAAAAAAACATTTTTAGGCAAAAATATAAAACTAATGACGTCTAGCTTCATACAACTGATGACGTCTTGCAGTAAGTAGATTATCACTTCTCACATGTACTCAACTTATATAAGGGATACCCAACAATACCCGGTTAGTTTCTCTTGAAACCAAAGCTTTATTGCAATTAGAAGGAATTAAGTCAAAAGTTATAAACATGTCATAGAAAAACTGAATAAGATTCACAATAGACTTCGTTTTAGCAAACTCAAAGAGATTAGACAAGATTATACTGAAATTTAGCAAACTCAAAAAGGTTAGACAAGATTGTACTGAAATAGAATACGATCACACAAAAAAAAAATCAATCCCACAAGATCCGTTTATTAATATTTTCAATCCAAGAATCAAAACATAATAAAGTGCTAGGACTGAATATCCATAAATAAAACCCCAAAACACTAGGATTTGTGCATTAAATATTTAAATCAACTTCCAACTGGACTGAACAAGAATAGATATCAATAAGATTTATCCATAAACCTTGACAAAAATAAATTGTATGAGATGAGAAACATGAGTAAATTAATAAACTGAATAAATAAATATGCATTATATATATTTTAAAACAACCAGGAAGAGAGAAATAGCTTGAGAAAGGGAAAGGAAAACGATAGGTAGGGCAAGTGGTGTAAAAATTTGTGATAGCGGAAAACGAGAAATCAGGCGCAGGAATACTCAACTTATCTGGGTCCAAATAACCAGATGCAAATAGAAGAACAAAAAACTTGTACTATCAAAATTTTTTTACCAAACGATGTATACATGACGAGACATGATTTGCCGATGTACCCGATGGAAGCAAATTATAAGGCAGAGAAAACAAGTCGCGCATGTTAACCCCAAAATCGGCGATCCTTCCCAAGCCGGACAGCTCGCTCGTCACGGCCTGCCCCGGGTTCCTCCTGGAGGTCGTGATGCCCTAGGGAGGGAGGACAGAATTCTCTGTCCGCTCAGGCCGCGCGGCTTGCGCGGTCTCAGCGGTCTGACCGACCAGGCCGCGCGCCTTCCCTTGGTCGGCAGGGCCCGCGGACTGCTTCCGCAGTCCGCCTCTGCAGGCTGCCCCCTTTTTCAGCTTAACCGCAAGGTTGTATCCACAGGTCTCTCTCTGTCGGACTCAACTACCTACCTACCCCAGGCCGCCAACTCCGGCTACCCGCCAAGACCAGCAGCAATGTCCAAGTTCCTCGCGAGCTGGGCAGACTCGAAGTACGGTCGAGACTTTCAGTCCGCCTTCACCGCTGAACCCCAACAGCCTCAACATCCAGGCTCTCCATCTCCAACGTAAGCGGACTCGACCTTGCAGCAGTCGCGGACTCAACGGACTTGGCGGACTCTCTATGCAGTCCGCCCTTCCCTTCGCCAGCACTAGCTTCTCTGCAGCAGTACCAGTTTCCTCCTCAGTCCGCAGGCCTGTCACAGGCTCAGCCAGTAGTGGCGGACTCCTTCCAGCCCGCCATGCATCAAATCGTCCAGAAAGCAGTACCAGTCTGCATAACCTAGTGCGGACTCGCCGGACTCCGCGGGCACTCTCCTGCACGCACCCCTTACAGCTCGTTCAGTTCAGCAGCGGCAGACTCAGCGGATTCTCCTTGCAGTCCGCCGCTTGTCCTCCAGCATCCGCCACCCCAGCAGTAGGCGGACAGTCCCAGCTCAGCAGTGACGGACTCCGCGAACCCGCATCTCAGTCTGCCACTAAGTCTCCCATTTTGCCGTCAGCAGCACCGGCTTCAGTACCAAGTCCCAGTCCGCGCTGCCTTTTGCGGACCCGGCGGACTCCGTCTCCATCTCGCTCAAGTTACCGTCTCACCGGGGGTAACGTCACCGTAAGTCGTTACCTCCTCGGGCCTATAAATAGCCCCCCATGCCTCTCACATTGAGGGGGATGGAATCATCGCCAAGGTGCTCACGCTCGAAGTCAGCCAGCAATCCCTCCTGCGGACTCCATTTCTCAGACCGCACCCATCTCTGCGCCTTTAGTCGCGCGGCCTGCCAGCCTCTGGTTCTCCAGTCCGCGCGGTCTCCTATTTCCCATAACCGCGCGGCCTGCCAGCTTCGATCTTCAGTCCGCGCGGCCTCTTCTGGCACTTCTTCCTTAGCCGCCAGCTTCCTTCTTGTACCCTTTATTGATTTATTGTAAAGGTGTATTAGCAAGTTGTAACTCTCGCTATTAATAAAAGGAAAGCCCGTCGCAAGAGTGGCATTTAAGCCGCGGCGGGCGAAGTTTGTTGTTGCCGCTGCCAGCGGCCCCCTCTCTCTCCCTTCTTCCTAGCTCAGCTCAGCTCCCTCGGTAACCAACCTGCAAGCACAACCGTCATAGTAACCGTCTGCTCAACAGCTCCTGATCAACCTCCTCCTCTCATCAGCCTTCCCGGCTGCTCTCAGCACCCTCTCCTTTATCCCCGCAACCTCCTTGACAAGCGTTTGCTCCACTCTCGAGCACTCAGAAGCTTCCTTCCTTACTCTTCCCCCGCAACCTTAATCCCTCTTCCTCTCCTAGCTTGTGAGACCGAACACACCCCCTCCATGTTAACTACCCGGTGCCGTTTTCGCGCATCCACGGCGCAGACTCCAAGAGTAACTGCCGACCCTGCTGCTAACCGCTACGGAGTCCGCTCAAACCGACAGATCGCCAAACTGCAACCTGGCCGTGCGGACTACCCGTTATTCTAAAGATGAACTCTAACCGCCGATCTGCTAGCCGCCTAACCGCACGGTTGCTAGTCGCGAGATCGCACGAGCTGCTTCCGAACTGAACCAAGCCGCCAGATGTTGACGGCTTATTGAACTGGGAAACTAGTTGCAAAAGAGAGAGATCGCCTAGTAACAAACTGCGACCTGATGTTTGTTGGGTACATTGGTCAAATGTACCTGATTTGAAGAAGCCTTCCCTAACTCAATGATATGCATCATAATGTATTTGATGTTTGTTTGAGTTACTTGTGCAGGTTAGGTATACACTGGACTGAAGCTAAAAGTTTCTAAGTCCATGTGTCGACACCCAGAGGAAAAGTGTCGACACTTGAGAAAGCTTGTGTCGACACCCAGACAAGCAGTGTCGACACTTGGAGTCATTGTGTCGACACCTGGGATGAAGAGTCGACACCAGACAGAAAGTGTCGACACTTGGAGCTGTGTCGACACTCAGTGAAGAAGTATGCAGAAAAGCTGTGTCGACACTTAGCAGAAGTGTCGACACCTAGAAGAGCTGTGTCTACACCAGAAAGTGTCGACACTTGGAGCTGTGTCGACACTCAGCAAAAGTCTGCAGAGTCTAAGTAAAAGTGTCGACACTCAACACAATGTGTCGACACTATGCTGAAGAGTCAGTATTTGAAGTAAGTATCGACACTCAACACAATGTGTCGACACTATACTGAAGAGTCAGTATTTGAAGAAAGTGTCGACACTCAGCACAATGTGTCGACACACAACCAGAAGAGTCAACACTTGAAGAAAGTGTCGACACCCAGCACAATGTGTCGACACTTAGTTGAAGACTCTACACTTGAAGAAAGTGTCGACACAAGGAGCTGTGTCGACACTTAGCAAAGAACAGAAAAGTTACAAAATATTCTAAGTACAAGTGTCGACACTAAAGGAATGTGTCGACACACAGCTGAAGAAACAAAAGTGAAGACTTGTGTCGACACCAAGAAGCAGTGTCGACACTTGACAGTTTCAACACATGAAGATGTGTCGACACAAAGAACATGTGTCGACACTTAGAAGAATACAGTTAAAGAATGAAGTACAAGTATTTGTGTCGACACTCAATTTCAGTGTCGACACATGCAGAAGAATCTGTGTCGAGACATACAAGGAATTGTGTCGACACCTTGTAGACTTGTGTCGACACTTACACAACATGTGTCCACACTTGGTCTATAAGTGTCGACACTTAAGAACAGAAAGTCTCGACACTATCTGACAGTTAGAGAATTTCAAGAAGTGACTGGTTGACATGACAGCTGCCGATCCAGCCGGTCTACATCAACTGTCAGAGAAATCAGAAGTTTGTTATGAACCGGACCAGCCGGTTACCATGAAGGAAGCCTATAAATAGGCATCCTTAGTTTACAGAAGTTGAAGTTGTGATTGAGAAACAAGAGTTACAGCTTGAGAGAATATTTAAAGTAGTTGATCAAATTAAATCAAGAAGTGATACACAGAGGATCAACACAAGAAGGTCTGTCAGTTCAACTGCAGATCTAAGAAGTTGGAGAGAGAGAGCTCCAACCAAGAATTCAGTCTTTGGAACTAAGGCTGAGAAGAAGAATTCAGAGTCATCTGGATTTCAAGAAGCAGAGGTCAAGGAACAACTGCAGAAGATTCAGACTAATTCAGTTCTAATCAAGAAGCTTTGAAGGAAGCTAAGTCAGTTTGGATCTAACTGAGTTCTTCCAAGAACTCTTCAAGAATCTCTCAACTCCTCTCTTATTTTCTGAGTTGTAGAGTTAGCTATTGTACTTTCTATTTTAACTTGTAGGATCCATTGGATCTGAGAGAATTGTAAGCCTATATTATAAAGGCTGAGGGTAGGGCTTGATTGCCTGAGTGTAGGAGTTGAAGAACTCTGAGTGTAGGCCTTAATTGGCTGAGTGTAGGCCTGGGTGGCTGAGTGTAGGCCTTTTGGCTGAGTGTAAGGCTTTAGGCCTGAGGTAGGAACCTAGTTGGGTTCTGAGATAGTGGAGAAGTTTGGCCGAATCTAGTACACTGCTAGATAGGCGAAGGGGGAAAGTGGATGTACCCAAAGATTGGGGAACCACTATAAATTAGTGTGTCTGCTGTGGTGTGCTGAGCTGTGCTGTGGATTGACTGTTTGATTTCTGTAATTGCTGTTAGTTGTAATAATCTGAGAAATAACTGTTGTGCTGCCAACAAAATTGCAAAAAGGTTTAGGTCACCTATTCACCCCCCCCCCTCTAGGTGTTTAGGTACCATATCTTTCAAGTGGTATCAAAGCGAGGTTACTCAAAAAGGACTAACTGTCTGAGGAAATTCAGTTTGGCAGATTCAGTATAAGTTAGCACACAGTTTCAAGAAAATCAAGAAACATGGGTTCTTCAGAGAATCACAAGGAATTGGGTTCAATGAAACTGCCCATATGCAGAAAGGAGATTTTTGGAATCTGGAAAGAAAGGGTAAGGCTGTTCATGGAGGCCTCTGACCCTAGGATCTACATCACAGTCAAAGAAGGGCCTTATGTGCCCATGAAGATTTCAGTCTTGGATGCTACACAGAGAACTCCAAAGGATTTTTCTGAGATGACCAAGGATGAGATTGTCCTAGCTACAATGGACAAAAGGGCACAGAACATCATAGTTAGTGCAATTGATGATGCCACCTTCCAGAACCTTATTCACTGTAAAACAGCAAAAGAAATGTGGGATACCCTCATTGTCTACATGGAAGGTTCTGAAGAAGTAAGACAAGATAGGAAGTCCTTGCTTAATCAAGAATATGAGAGCTTTAGGCAAGGAAGAGGAGATAGCATCACTGAATGCTACAAGAAGTTTTATAGAATTGTTAATGAACTCATGTCCTATGGAAGAGAGTTCTCTAACTATGAATTGAATGATAAATTCTTAAGGTCCCTAACCAAGACTGGGACACCAAGATCTGTGCCATCAGAGAAATGGCAAAGTTGGGAGAAATTCCTCCTCCCACACTGTTTGGCAAGTTGTTATCTTATGAGATGCAATTGTCAGTAAGAAAAGAGGAGGAAAAGTCAACAAGGACTGAACACAGGGAAAGGACTGTTGCCTTTAAGTCAGAAGTACCTAGAAAGAACAGGACTAAGTCATCAACTCCTCCTCCAGAGGTAGTTGAATCAGAATCTGATGAGTCTGTTAGCACTAAATCTACAAGCAGTGAAAGTGATGAAGATTTTGCTGCATTCACCAGACATTTTCAGAAATTCCTTAAGAAGAAACAGTGGAGGTCCAGACCTTCATATTCCAAAGGGAAAGAAGTCCAGTATCAGGAGAAGAAGCCTTCAAAGAAGGATAAGAAAAAGACAAAGACTAGTAAGGCAACTGGGTCTAAGATTGTGTGTTACTGCTGCAATAGACAGGGTCATGTTATTGCAGATTGTCCTGAAAGAAGGAAAGAATCCAGTGACAAAAAGAAGACTCACTTCAAAGGAAAGAAGGAGAAGTCCTTTGTTGCAAAGAATGAGAAGACTCTTTCAGACATTTCTTCTTCAGACACTGAGACAGATGCTGAAGCCTATATAGGGCTATTTGCTGAAGAAGAAGAAGAGTTTATGCAGATCATGGAATCAATCTATGAACAAGAAGAGGTTCAGTGCCAAGGACTGATGGCATTGACTGAAAGTACCAAAATCCTGGAGCAGCCAGGACCTAGTCAGGTACAAAGTCTAACCTTAAGTTCAGATTCCAGTTCTAGTTCAGAGTCAGAATCATCTTCATCAAGTGATGGAAGTGTTTCTGAATCTGAGGGAGATATTCATCAGCTCTTAGATGAATACCAAGTACTGTTGCAAGCCTATAAGAAAAGCAAGATCCTAGCCAAAAGTCAGGCAAAGGAGATTGCTGATCTCAAGGCAGCTGCAACAGATTTTGAGAAGCAGTATGATCAAAAACTGAATGAAGTAGCCAGGCTGAAACACATTACTGTGATTCAGATGGGTACTATTACATTTAAGAATGATCAAATTAAGAGACTGGAGATCAATCTCTAGAAGGAAAAAGAACTTGCTGGCAGGTTCTCAAAACCTAAATCAGTATTACCATTAATTGATGAATTTGTTCATCAAAAAGGCAAAGCTGGACTAGGTTTTGTTAGACCTGCAGGGACTGTACAGTCCAAGTTCAAGTCCAAGGGTAAAGCCCCAACATTCAACAAGCCTGCTGTAGTCAAGACAGCAAAGGTTGTATCTAAGCAAAGGTACAACAAGTTTGAATGCTGGTGTTGTGGCAAGGTTGGCCACTTTGCCTTGGATTGTTGGCACAATGCAAGTGCCAAAGGTAGTAACAAGCTTACCTGGTGGAAAGCCAGTAGGTAGCCTTGTTAAGTTGCAAGCTAACAGTTACCAAGGACCCAAGTTTAAGCCATTGGGTTCTAAGGTTAAGTAATTTGTTTTGCAGGTAAATCCAAGTGGCCATACCCCTACATGGTACTTGGATAGTGGATGTTCCAGACACATGACTGGAACTAGGGGACTACTGAAGGACTACATTCCAATCAAAAATGGTCCTAAAGTGACCTTTGGTGGTTCTGAAAAAGGAATCATCAAAGGGTTTGGTAACATCTCTTCAAACCTTGTTACCATTACTCAAGTGGCTTATGTTAAAGGGTTGAAACACAACCTCATTAGTATAAGTCAGTTAAGTGATGTAGGGTATGACATCTCATTTGTTAAAAATGGTTGTCATATCAAGAGGTCAAGTGATCAAGAGATCATTTTGACAGGATATAGAAAGAGAAATGTCTATTGTTTAGACATTATGATTGAGAACAATGGTTCTCCTGTCTGTCTTGTAGCTAATGAGACAATCTCTCATTGTGTCAAGTGGCACAAGAGGCTAGCTCATCTTAACTACAAGACTATTAGCAAACTCTTTAGCAAAGAGTTAGTGAGGAATGGTCCTCAAGTTAAGTGTGTCAAAGATGGCATTTGCTCAGCTTGTCAAAAGGGCAAGCAGACTAAATCCACCTTTAGAAGCTTAGACAACAAAGATGCTGTGAGGTGTTTATACCTCTTGCATATGGATCTATTTGGTCCAATGCCAGTTCACAGCTTAGGTAGGAAGGTCTATACCTTTGTAGTTGTTGATGACTACTCAAGGTTTTCCTGGGTGTTCTTCTTAAAGCAGAAATCTGAAACACCTAGTGTCTTCTATAGTTTTGTTAAGCAAATTCAGAATGAATTGAACTGTACAGTGGTCAAAATTAGAAGTGACCATGGTACTGAGTTTCAGTCTGAAAGCATGACAAAGCTGTGTGAAGACTATGGGATATTTCAAGAATTCTCTTCACCTAGAACACCTCAGCAAAATGGCATTGCTGAAAGGAAAAATAGGACCTTGATAGAGGCTGGTAGAACCCTATTAAGTGATTCATCACTGCCAGAATATTTCTGGGCTGAAGCAGTTAACACTGCATGCCATGTGATAAATAGGGCTACCATCACTAAAAGGTTAAACAAGACCCCCTATGAAGTTGTGAAAGGCAGGAAACCAAACCTATCCTATTTCAGGATTTTGGTTGCAAATGCTTCATACTTAACAATGGAAAGTCTTACTTAACTAAGTTTGCTGCCAAATCCCAAGAGGGAGTATTTGTTGGGTACAGCAATAATAGTAAGGCTTATAGAGTCTACAACTTGACTACACAAGTTGTAGAGGAGTCTGTGCATGTAGTTTTTGATGAGACACAACTAATTAACAATGAGTTGTCTAGTAGTGTGTGCAGCCCCACAGGTCTTACTAAGAAGATGGACAAGCTAACCATAGAAGATGTATCTGCTGCAAGACAGCAAGTAGAAGAAGATGGCTTATGTCCAGGGGGAGAACTACATGAACAAGGAGCAGTAGAAGTACAAGGAACTCAGCTTGATGAAGATGCTGAAGAAGTTCAACCAGAAGTAAGGATGCCTCCAGCCAACAGGCATCTAAGAGATCATCCAGTAGAGCTGATCATTGGAGATCCAAGACAAGGTGTTCAGACTAGGAGCAGAAATCAAAATGCTGTAGTATATTCAAGTTTTCTGTCTCAAATAGAACCAAAGAAATTTGAAGAAGCTATACAAGATCCACAGTGGACTGAAGTAATGCAGGAGGAGCTTAATCAGTTCAAAAGGTGCAAGGTTTGGGATCTGGTTCCTAAGCCTAAAGGTCACAATGTGATAGGAACAAAGTGGATCTACAGGAACAAGTTAGATGAACAAGGTGTCATCATTAAGAATAAGGCAAGACTGGTTGCAAAAGGATATAGGCAAGAAGAAGGTATTGATTTTGATCAAACCTTTGCCCCAGTAGCCAGACTGGAGGCCATAAGGATGTTCTTGGCCTATGCAACCTATCAAGGATTCAAGGTATACCAAATGGATGTGAAGTCAGCATTCCTAAATGGTAATTTGAAAGAAGAAGTCTATGTGGAGCAGCCTGCAGGTTTTGTTGATTCAACTTTACCTCATTATGTGTATAGACTTAGGAAAGCATTATATGGGTTAAAACAAGCACCTAGAGCTTGGTATGAAACCCTATCTAGTTTCCTCATTGAGAACAAGTTCTCAAGGGGGAAAATAGATAAGACTCTATTCCTTAGGGAATCTAGAGGCAAAGTAATACTTGTCCAAATATATGTAGATGACATTATATTTGGGTCTACTGAAAGTAGCCTTTGCAAAAAGTTTGCAAAGCTTATGCAAAGTCAATTTGAGATGAGTAGTATGGGAGAACTGAAGTTTTTCTTGGGTCTCCAAGTTAAACAGACTGAAAATGGTTATCCATATGTCAGTCCAAGTTCACCCTAGAACTCATAAGGAAATATGGTATGGATTCCTCCAGTACCATGAAGACTCCTATGGGGTCAAGTATGTCTCTAAGCAAGGATGATGCAGGGAAACCTGTAGATGAAACCTTGTATAGAGGGATAGTTGGCTCCCTACTATATTTGACTGCAAGTAGGACTGACATTATGTATGCTACATGTGTTTGTGCCAGGTATCAAGCCTGCCCTAAAGAGTCTCACTTGACTGCAGTCAAGAGAATCTTGAGATATCTAAAGGGTACACCCTATCTAGGCCTCTGGTACCCTAGGAATGGAGATTTTGATCTAACAGGCTATTCAGATGCAGACTTTGCAGGATGCAAAGAAGATAGAAAGAGCACTACTGGATCCTGTCAATTCCTAGGTGGAAGACTCATTTCATGGAGTAGTAAGAAGCAAACCATTGTGGCCATCTCCACAGCTGAGTCAGAATATGTAGCTGCAGGAAGTTGCTGTGCTCAACTTCTGTGGATTCAACATCAGCTAGAAGACTATGGATGTCAGGTAAGTAGAACTCCACTTTATTGTGATTCTACAAGTGCTATTTCCATAGCTAATAACTCTGTATCACATAGTAGAACTAAACATATTGAGATTAAATATCACTTTCTTAGAGAGCATGTAGAAAGAAATGATATTGCACTTGAATATGTTAAAACTGATAATCAGATAGCAGATATGTTTACTAAGCCCTTAGAAGAAGCTAAGTTCAATAGGTTCAAAATTGAACTAGGTATGATAAACTTAGACTAAGTTTACAGAACTAAAAATTGGCTAAGTAAAAAGGTGTCGACACATAGACAAGTCTATGTCGACACAGAATAGTAAGTGTCGACACTTCAGGAAAATGGTGTCGACACATCTAGGAAGTTGGTGTCGACACTTCAGAATGTTAGTGTCGACACATGTCGAGTTGGTGTCGACACATTCAATAAGGTGTCGACACTTAAGTTTTACTCAGAATTTTCTAAGTAAAGTCTCGACTACATGTCGAGTAGTGTGGTGTCGACACTTAACCAAGTGTCGACACATAAAATCTGTTGACTAAACTTGTGTCGACACATGTGTGTCGAGACATTATAAGTCAGTGTCGACACTTATTGACAGTGTCGACACATCTTTAGAAATTCATCCCGCCTGTTCGTCTTCAAACAAGAAAGGTATAAATAGGGTTCTGTTTGTGTTTGTCGACACGCTTTCAAAAGTTTCGAGACCAAAACTCTTGTGTCGACATTTCTCTTCTCTAAAGACTAATTTTCAAAACCCTAATGGCTCCCAAGCTGGAAGAAAACGTTAACGAAGGCTATGAACTGGTGCGTGGCGCATTCGACGACGGCGAACAAGAAATCAAATCGGTGATAACCCTAGTCACCGATTCAGGATTGGAGTTCTTGGTTTCAGAACCAACCAAAATTTGGAAGAAGGAAGTTATTGAATTCCTTACTGGAGCGTCTGTAGATGACTCAGGCTACAGAATTAAGTCAAGGGTGCATGGCACCAAGGTCAAGATTTCACCCAAGTCCTTGAGAAAGGTACTTCAGCTACCTAAAGTTCAAGAAGAAGAGGAAGTGACCGCATCTAAGACCAGAGAAGCACTTACCTGGTGTGGTCTTGATCCTAAGATGAAAATAGGATCAGTTTTCAACAGGAAGGGAATGAATAATCAAGGCAAATTCCTGTCTGAAGTTGTAGGCAAAGTTATACTAAGCAAACCAGGAGGACATGACAGGGTGTCAGCCTATATGTTCAGTATTATGACCAGAATCATCTTCAACCTCAAAACAGACTGGTCTATGATTATATTTGAGAAAGTGAAGGAAAGTCTGAAGAAGCCCAATCTGGGCAGGATACTAAGTCTCTACCTGGCTGGATCAATTCCAGAGGTAATGAGCACTGCTGCTGGAACTAAAATCAATCACATGAGGAGAATGGATTCAAGGATATTCTCTAGATGGGAAAGAGTGCTGTCCAAAGAGGTTCCAACCCCAGAAAAGCAAGTTTCAAAGAAAGACTCTCCTCCCAGGAAGAAGAGGAAGACTGCTGCTGTGACTCAGGAGTCCTCCAGTAGCTCAGGCAGTGAAGAACACATTGTTTTCACTCCTGATAGTCCAATAGATGTGGCTGCAGAGAAGTCACCTGCTCCACAAGAGCCAGCTGAGATCCAGGGGGAGTTGCCTCCAGCTAGCCCCAAGGATCCAAGCCAGGGGGAGCCTCCAGCTGTAGAACAACTCTCTACACTGGAGAGTGAGCAAGCTACTATCATTATCCAAGAGGTACTTTCTGACCTCAATACTTTAGATTTTTCTATAATAGATTCTGATTTGTCTGATATTTATCAGCAAACTCAGCAAGCAAACCAAGCACCAGATGTTGTTCTCCAAGACACATCTGTTGTAGTTAATGTACCCAGTACATCTCCTGCTCAGTCACCCCCAGAATATACAATGGAAGATCTATTTCTGAATTTAGATCAAGAGGACTTTGACATGGACAAGACTGCTACTGAAGAGAAGGATGCTGCTGTTGAGGGGGAGAATCTGGAAGTTCAGGAAGAGCCTATAAGGCTAGATACTGAGAAGGCACTAGATGTGCAAGCTGACAGACCCTCAAGCCCTAAGGATAGGGTAAATATAGCAAGTACTTCAGAGTCTGAGGATGATGAAGCTGAGCAAGATAAGAAGAAGAAGTTCTTTGTCTTCAAAAGAAGGAGTCAGAGCTATAAGAAAGCTCTACAAACTGTTGCTCAACACTCACTAGTCCAACAAGCTCCATCAATAGATTACAGTAGCCTACTGGTAGCAATGCAAGTTAAGCTGGATGAGCAAAGGAGGGCCATAGAGACGTATATTGATGAAAGCCAAAAGTCCCTACAATTTGATCTAGCTCAAGATATCAAATCAATAAGGTTTGAAATGAATTTGAATAAGAAGGAAATGACTGACTGCTTCCACAAGGGTGGTAATGCAGTGGTCTATTTGGCAACTCACCAGGAGAAAATCAAGTCTCAAGTAGATGATATAGCACAGAAGCAAGGCTATGTGCTGGAAAATCAATTGAGAATGAATGATAATCTGACAGCTTCTCACAATGCAATAGTCACTGAACTGAAGAGTAAGTCTGCTGAACCTTCAACATCATCTGCTGCTGCCAAAGCTGAATTTGATAAAGTATTTCAAGAAGAACTTGCTGCTGTCAAGACTGCAATCAAGGATTCACAGAAGGTCATTTCAGAACAACTTACCAAGCTTAGACCTTTCTTTAAAGAGGGAATCAGGTACTTGGACAGTCAGATAAGATTCCAAAAGGATGATGTAAGAGACCATGTTGAACAAGAAGTCATAAAGGGGGAGAGGGTGTTAGTCAAGGCCAGCTCTGATCATGCCAAATGGATTTCTAATTCCATCAGAGCTACACTGGGCTATCCTCCCCTGTGTGATGATGACAATGTAGCTGAATCTGGTATTCAAAGTGCATATCTTGGAGGTGAGCAACATGAAGTAGCTCAGGTGATCTATCCACCTCCAGATTTTGATATGGTTCATGCTGAGCTAAGCACAATGTATAGCCCAACTGCTGCCTAGCAAGTACTTTCCTAAGCCCTATCATTACTTTGAGAGGCAAAAAATCAAGGCTGAAGAACAGAAAAAGAAGGACTCCAAAGGCAAGAAGCCTGCTGATGCTGAGCCTGCTGCTGCTGCTACTGTAAAAGCCAAAGTGCAAGCTAGAAAAGGCATAGTCATAAAAGAACCAGAGCAGAATTAGACTAAGCTTAGACTGAAGAATGTTGTACTCTGTTACATCTAAACATTATTGTAAATCTTTGAAAATATATTGCAAACAATGTATGAACAATTTTTGATAAATATATATTTCATGATTGTTTAGTAGAATGTGTCTAATTCTTGTTTGTTCTGTAATGTTGTATGAGTATACATGTGTGCTTTATTACATGTTTAAGTTTAACTCTGTTGACATATACCTGTTTTACATCATTTTATAATTTTTAATTATAAGTGGTGTATATCATTGACTAAGGGTTATGACTTCTCCAAATAGGGGGAGATTGTTGGGTACATTGGTCAAATGTACCTGATTTGAAGAAGCCTTCCCTAACTCAATGATATGCATCATAATGTATTTGATGTTTGTTTGAGTTACTTGTGCAGGTTAGGTATACACTGGACTGAAGCTAAAAGTTTCTAAGTCCATGTGTCGACACCCAGAGGAAAAGTGTCGACACTTGAGAAAGCTTGTGTCGACACCCAGACAAGCAGTGTCGACACTTGGAGTCATTGTGTCGACACCTGGGATGAAGAGTCGACACCAGACAGAAAGTGTCGACACTTGGAGCTGTGTCGACACTCAGTGAAGAAGTATGCAGAAAAGCTGTGTCGACACTTAGCAGAAGTGTCGACACCTAGAAGAGCTGTGTCTACACCAGAAAGTGTCGACACTTGGAGCTGTGTCGACACTCAGCAAAAGTCTGCAGAGTCTAAGTAAAAGTGTCGACACTCAACACAATGTGTCGACACTATGCTGAAGAGTCAGTATTTGAAGTAAGTGTCGACACTCAACACAATGTGTCGACACTATGCTGAAGAGTCAGTATTTGAAGAAAGTGTCGACACTCAGCACAATGTGTCGACACACAACCAGAAGAGTCAACACTTGAAGAAAGTGTCGACACCCAGCACAATGTGTCGACACTTAGTTGAAGACTCTACACTTGAAGAAAGTGTCGACACAAGGAGCTGTGTCGACACTTAGCAAAGAACAGAAAAGTTACAAAATATTCTAAGTACAAGTGTCGACACTAAAGGAATGTGTCGACACACAGCTGAAGAAACAAAAGTGAAGACTTGTGTCGACACCAAGAAGCAGTGTCGACACTTGACAGTTTCAACACATGAAGATGTGTCGACACAAAGAACATGTGTCGACACTTAGAAGAATACAGTTAAAGAATGAAGTACAAGTATTTGTGTCGACACTCAATTTCAGTGTCGACACATGCAGAAGAATCTGTGTCGAGACATACAAGGAATTGTGTCGACACCTTGTAGACTTGTGTCGACACTTACACAACATGTGTCGACACTTGGTCTATAAGTGTCGACACTTAAGAACAGAAAGTCTCGACACTATCTGACAGTTAGAGAATTTCAAGAAGTGACTGGTTGACATGACAGCTGCCGATCCAGCCGGTCTACATCAACTGTCAGAGAAATCAGAAGTTTGTTATGAACCGGACCAGCCGGTTACCATGAAGGAAGCCTATAAATAGGCATCCTTAGTTTACAGAAGTTGAAGTTGTGATTGAGAAACAAGAGTTACAGCTTGAGAGAATATTTAAAGTAGTTGATCAAATTAAATCAAGAAGTGATACACAGAGGATCAACACAAGAAGATCTGTCAGTTCAACTGCAGATCTAAGAAGTTGGAGAGAGAGAGCTCCAACCAAGAATTCAGTCTTTGGAACTAAGGCTGAGAAGAAGAATTCAGAATCATCTGGATTTCAAGAAGCAGAGGTCAAGGAACAACTGCAGAAGATTCAGACTAATTCAGTTCTAATCAAGAAGCTTTGAAGGAAGCTAAGTCAGTTTGGATCTAACTGAGTTCTTCCAAAAACTCTTCAAGAATCTCTCAACTCCTCTCTTATTTTCTGAGTTGTAGAGTTAGCTATTGTACTTTCTATTTTAACTTGTAGGATCCATTGGATCTGAGAGAATTGTAAGCCTATATTATAAAGGCTGAGGGTAGGGCTTGATTGCCTGAGTGTAGGAGTTGAAGAACTCTGAGTGTAGGCCTTAATTAGCTGAGTGTAGGCCTGGGTGGCTGAGTGTAGGCCTTTTGGCTGAGTGTAAGGCTTTGGGCCTGAGGTAGGAACCTAGTTGGGTTCTGAGATAGTGGAGAAGTTTGGCTGAATCTAGTACACTGCTAGATAGGCGAAGGGAGAAAGTGGATGTACCCAAAGATTGGGGAACCACTATAAATTAGTGTGTCTGCTGTGGTGTGCTGAGCTGTGCTGTGGATTGACTGTTTGATTTCTGTAATTGCTGTTAGTTGTAATAATCTGTGAAATAACTGTTGTGCTGCCAACAAAATTGCAAAAAGGTTTAGGTCACCTATTCACCCCCCCCCCCCTCTAGGTGTTTAGGTACCATATCTTTCAATGTTAACCGTTTGTTGTTATCTGCAGAGTTCGCACTGTCCCTGACCGCAATCAGAACCAAGTCTCTGGCTTTCCAGCTCTACCCGCACAACCTACAACGCACAACCTGGTCAACCTACTTAAACCGCGCGGATACAAAATCTTAATTGCAGCAACTATCTGCGAGTTTACTTACTATTCAGTTGGATATTAATTGATGTGATAGAGGGTCCTATTTATAGGCATGGAGATGAGTGTGATCACCGCCCTAGCTGATAAGATAATCGCCCTATCTCGCGGCGAGCACCAAGTTTATCCGACAAGTCGCGGATACACAACCATACCGCCGCAACAAGGCACGACAACCAGTCTGCCAAGGTTGCACCACCAAGGCCTAATACCAAGCTGACCCGCCTTGTCTCTAAGGCCCAGCCAGACTTGATCACCATATAGGCGGACTCAGCGAGTTCCGCCCCAGTCCGCCCACTTGCGAACACAGCTCCAGTCCGCTCACGTCTACATACACCACTCCAGTCCGCATATCCTGAGCTCGCAGCCAAGGCGCATAAGGCTAACTACCGAACACAACGGATAGAGATATCAGTCTGCACAGACCGCGCGACCTCACGGACTGAGCCATCTCGCGCACAACTCGGCGAACTCTGGTGCCAGTCCGCTCTAACCGGTAAACTCCACGGTTACCACCAACCCCGCCACCAGAACTACACCAAGGCACACGCCATGCCAATATACCGAGTTCTGGTCCAGTCCGCAACCCGGACTCCGCAAATTTCAACCGAGTTCGCACCTCGCCAGTCTTGGCGAGCTCCGCGGATAACAATCCTATCCACCTGGTTACTTTCTGGGAACCAACTGCCAGCTGAACATAACCCAGCTTGGTAAGCTGCCTCCTCTATCTACACAGTCCACACAGTCTGCATGAACAGACTGCCCAGGCCGCTAGAGCACAATCCGACTGCAGCACCATTGCCGACCTGACAAGCCGTCAGTCCTGGCCGCACAGGACGAGCGGATAGGTCGCTCAGTCCACCACTTTCACTTCATGATTTTCAACAAGTGGTTTTGTCACTGTGACGCATGCGAGGAAGCGATGCGATGGTGAACTTCCCCTTCCACCTTCTGTGTCAACCTGATAACTTCTTAAAAAAGTTATCTATGTTCATTTTCTTTGGTATAAATAATGAAAAATATGTTTTAATATATATGAAAAGATGATAAAATTTATATTTATCCTTCGTTTGATTAATTTGACCATTTTCCAATGTTTTCTTGTCGGAATCATTGAAAAAAAATCCAATTTGAAGAAGTAATGTTGAGCAATTTTTCTGGCCTGGGAAAGTTGTTATAACAACTTATTTCAGTTGTTATAACAAATCGCGAAATTTCAAATTTCAAATTTTTGAAAAAACTGCAGTGGTTACAAAATGAAGGGAGACGTCCCTTCAGATGGAGGCACGAAATTAAAGGAGGATTTTGGCTGGAAAGGAGGATGATTACTCATTCTTGGAAAGGAGAAAGAGAGGGACTTTGCTTTGGAGAAGGAGGAGGAACTAGGGCAAATCCGGGTCTTGGAGAAGGGTTGCTTGGACACGAATTGGAGATCTTTTTCATGCACTATTTTGCATTCTTACCATCATGTGCTGTAAGATCTTTCCTATTTTGTGGTGTTCTTCCGCCATCATGAACTAAAATCTCTGAGTCTTGTATGTTGGTAGTACCTTGTCCTGTTGTGCGATGTTATGATTTAACACTCTTTCATGTTTTCTTGGAAACTACTTTTACTACATCTATACTCTATTTTATGAGGAATGTTAGATTATGTTTCTTCTTCTAAATTGTGTGGCGAGATTCGAGAGAGTAGTTACGCTAATCTAGAGTTGAATACTTTATTCTATGCAGCGAGATTCGAGAGAGGAGTCACGTGAATTTTTAACCAAGTTCCATTTTTATGCTACGCTGCGAGATTCGAGAGAGGATTGATGTAAGTGTAACATAGATCTCAGTATAATATAACAGAGAGAAAGAGATTTCCTCTTCAGATTAGCAACACTGATTTGTGCACTTTTTGTATGATTTTTCTTACCTAAGTTAGAGATAACTAGGGGGGATGAGGGTGAACGGATTTCTGAGATCGAGAGATAAAGAATTTCACTTTCAAATTGTTTCAAAGTAGCAATCAAGTGAAGCATAAAGAACCCACTTAAAACTCATCGCAATAAGCTTGAGAAATCAATTTACAAGACTATCTCTCTTTATCGATTAAAATACCTTTCCAGTCCGTTAGAGTTACGTAATCGTATTGGTATCACGTACTTCATTTATTATCCAATACTCGCTATAATTAATCTACTTGAATTTAAATAAAAGGTCAAGCTAGTATTTGCAAGCATTAAATTAGTTATTTTCCCGAGGGAACGATCTCTACTCACTTTGTATTACTTGAACCGGCACGTACATTTGCGTTATTTTATATATACGTTACCGGCAAAAAAGGTTTTTGGCGTCGTTGCTGGGGAAAGGCAACTAATTTAGTGTTTAGTTCTTGCAATATTAGTAAGCCCCGAGTAATTAGAGCTCAAGTTTTTGATTTGTTCATTTTACATGTAGTTCTGTTTGGTGCATGTCCAGATATAGGAACACTGAATTGCTACCTTTAAATTCAGAAATAGTACGCACTTGTACACATAACAGAAAAGTTTTGAGAACGCTTAGTATTATTCATCCTGAGATGGATAACAACGATCAAGACAACATGAATAATCATGAGGGTCAAGTGGACCACAGTGGTCAAGATGATCAGAATAACCAACATGCTGTGCCACAAATGACATGTCGCGACTATAATACACTGTTGAGAGGAGGTTTGCATTTTAGCATAGCGCGACCCGTAATTGCGGCTAATAATTTTAAAATGGACTCGCTGATTATGCAACAAGTACAATAAAATAAGTTTGGGGGTCTCGGTCATGAGGATGTGAATTCTCACTTGCGGATTTTCTTAGCAATCTGTGACATGTTTAAGTTTAGTGGAGAATCTGAGGCTGTAATTTTGTTAAGACTATTTCCATTTTCCTTAGAGGGAAGAGCTAAAGACTGGCTAGATACATTGCCTAATGATTCCATCACTACATGGGATCAATTAGTGGAGAAATTTCTGAACAAGTATTTCTCACCCTCTAAGACTGCAAAACTGATTAGGAATATAACAACTTTTATGCAAAATCATAGGGAGACCCTTTATGAGGCGTGGGAGCGATTAAAAGAATTATTAAGAAATTGTCCACACCACGGGTTAACCCAACACCAACAAGTCTCCATATTCTATAATGGACTGCAAACTGCAACCATGATTTTGGTTGATGGAGCCACAGTCGGTTCCTTAATGAAGAAATATCATGAAGATGCTTATGCAATATTAGAAGATCTCACTTCTAACAATTATCAAGCCTATGAACGACAAGGACATAATAATCCGGGTGGGGTACATCAAGTGGATCAAATTACATCATTAGTTGCGCAAATTTAATCCCAATTTAATATGATTAATAAGAGGTTGGACTTGTTATCACCCTCTACATCTAATGCACCACTCACCGTTGAGCAATTGAATCAAGTCACTGAGGAAGCAAACTATGTTGGAGTTCAGCAAAAGCAGGTACCAACTGGTTTTGCTAATCACTATCATCCTGAGTGGCGTACTCATCCTAATCTTTCATGGAAGAATAATCAAAGCATGACTCACCCATCAGGATTCAATCCAAATACTAACCCAATACAAAATAATCCCCCTAATAACCAAGTAAACTCGAGGAGATTGACAAATGAATTTATCATAGGAATGTTTCAGAAAAATGTTGCTAGAATGGTAGGAATTGAATCGTCTCTTAGATCTTTGGAGTCTACCTTGGGTCAATTAGCAAATACTTTAAGTCAAAGGCAAATTGATTCATTGCCTTTGGATACTACACCTAATCCTACAAGAGATGATCAACATAATCATTACAAAGCTATCACCTTGAGGAGTGGAGTAGAAATTACAAGTGGGGATGGGTTATTAAAAGAAAGTAGGGAACGTGAGAAAAGAGAGGAAACAAATAAGACAAGTGAAACGCAACAAGAAAAGTCTGTAAAGAACATGGAACCAGAGGTAGTTAACATAAAAATACCAGATAAAAAGAAGAAAGAAATTGTGTATCCTCCACCACCATTTCCATTTAGGCTTTCAAAAACAAAACTTGACAAACAATTCCAAACATTTATGGATATTTTTAAGAAACTAACTATAAATATTCCATACGCTGAGGCACTTGAGCAAATGTCTAGTTATGTCAAGTTCGTGAAGGACATTTTATCAAAGAAATGAAGATTTGAAGATAAAGAAATAGTTGCATTAACGGAAGAATGTAGCGCAATCGTGCAAAAGAAAATTCCACCGAAACTAAAAGATCCTGGAAGCTTTACAATACCATGTTCGATAAGGGTTAAATTTTCTGAAAACGCATTATGTGACCTAGGGGCTGGTATCAATTTGATGCTCTTATCTATTTATACAAAATTAGGACTCAGGGAGATTGCACCAACATCTCTTACTCTTCAATTGGCTGACAGGACTTTGACATTTCCAAAGGGGAATGTTGAAGATGTGTTAGTTAAGGTAGAAAAATTCATCTTTCCTGCTGATTTTGTTGTATTAGATATGGATGAGGATAAGAACCTACGAATTATCCTAGGAAGACCATTTTTAGCCATGGGAAGGACACTTATCGATGTTCAAAAGGGAGAATTAACGATGAGAGTTAACGACGAGGAAGTGACGTTTAACATTCTAAAGGCTATTAAATATCCAAACGATAAAGAAAAATGTTATTCAATTAACGAAGTCAAAGATCCTACTAAATTAATGCATGGTCAAGGTAATTTAGAACACAAGTTGTTGACAATTCTGACTAATGAAGAATGGGAGGAGGATGTTGAGACGGAAGAATGCGTCAAGGCCCTTGATACTCATGAGAGTTTACCATTTAGTCGGAAATTTAAAGCAATAACTAGGTCGAGTGCACCTAAAGAAATCAAACCCTCGGTTGTTGATCCCCCAAGTTTAGAACTAAAACCATTACCTGAATATTTGAAATATGTTTTCCTCGGGGAAGGTAATACTCTACCGGTTATCATAGATGCTTCCTTAGAAAAGGATCACTAACAAAAACTACTTAAAGTCTTGCGAGAGTTTATGGGAGCTATGGGATGGACCCTTGCTGACATTAGAGGGATTAGTCCATCCGTGTGTATGCATAAAATTTTGCTAGAAGATGAAGCCATTGGTAGCATAGATCATCACGTAGGTTAAGCCCCCCCCCCCCCAATGAAGGAAGTGGTAATGAAAGAGATAATTAAATGGTTAGATACTGGTATTATTTACCTCATTTCGGATAGTAAATGGGTGAGTCCAGTACAATGTGTACCGAAGAAAGAGGGAATGACGATTGTAAAGAATGATAATAATGAATTAATACCAACGAGAACTGTGACGAGTTGGAGAATTTCTATAGATTATAGAAAACTGAACAAATTAACTAGGAAAGATCATTTCCCATTGTCATTCATCGATCAAGTGTTGGATAAATTAGCGGGAAACAAATATTTTTGTTTCTTAGACGGATATTCGAGATACAACCAGATCATGGTTGCACCAGAAGATCAGGAAAATACTACATTTACATGTCCCTATGGCATGTTCGTATTTCAAAAAAATGTCGTTTGGATTATGTAACGCACTCGCGACCTTTCAACGATGTATGATTGCTATCTTTACTGATTTGATGGATGAAGGAATAGAAATATTTATGGATGATTTTTCAGTGTTTGGACAGTCATTTGATGCTTGTTTGGAAGTTTTAAAGAAGGTATTCGAAAGATGTGTGCAAACCAACTTGGTGCTGAATTGGGAGAAGTGTCGTTTCATGGTACGAGAGGGAATTGTGCTAGGTCACAAAGTATCCGACAAGGGTTTAGAAGTAGATCGAGCAAAAATTGAGATTATTGAAAAACTCTCCCCACCAACGAATGTCAGGAGCATTCGTAGTTTTTTAGGTCATGCATGCTTCTATAGACTATTTATAAAAGTCTTTTCAAAAATATCGAAGCCCTTATATAACCTTCTTGAAAAGGACACGCCATATATATTTGATGATAATTGTTTAATGATATTCCAAATATTAAAATGAAATCTAGTGACATCTCCTATCGTTAAGGCACCTGATTGGTCTTTGCCCTTTGTATTAATATGTGATGCCAGTAATTATGCAGTTGGAGTAGTTTTAGGGCAGATGCTTGACAAAATCTTCCATACCATTTACTATGACAGTGAAACGCTTATAGACGCTCAAGTAAACTATACAACCATGGCGAAAAAACTATTAGCTATGGTTTTTGTGTTCAATAAGTTTTGTGCATATTTGATAAACTCCAAGGTTATAGTTTACACTGACCACTCGGCAATTCGTTATTTAGTGGAGAAAAAGGATGTGAAACGTAGACTCATATGATGGGTGCTCCTCTTTCAGGAATATGATTTTGAAATCAGAGACCGAAAGGGGGATGAAAACCCAGTATTTCATCATCTATCACGTTTAAAATAGAGCGATGAAAGAAATAGTTTAGTAGATATTAGAGAGAATTTTCCCGATGAGAGGATTCTAGCTATCACTGAGGGTAGCATTCCATGGTATGCAGACATTGTGAATTACATAGTGAGCAATGTATTTCGCCCGGAAATGGATTAGCAGCGAAGAAAAAGATTTCTTCACCAGGTTAAATCTTACCTTTGGGATGATCCATACCTGTTTAAGATTTGTGCTGATCAAGTGATCCGCAGATGCATCCCGAGAGTTGAAGTGCAAGGTATCCTAGAAAAATGTCACACATCACCTTATGGTGGACACTTTATGGGAGAAAGAACTGCATTAAAGTCTTTGAAGCCAGTTTTTATTGGTCAACTTTGTTTAAGGACGCTCATAGGTTCACAAAGAGTTGTGATAGATGTCAAAGAATGGGGAATATCAATCGAGGGGTCAGCATGTCAATGACTAATATCTTAGAAGTGGAAGTTTTCGATGTATGGGGAATTGACTTCATGGGGCCATTTGTAAACTCAAATGGAAATCTTTATATACTCTTAGCGGTGGATTATGTCTCGAAGTGGGTGGAATTTATAGCCACACTGAAGAATGATGACAAGGTTGTACTGAAATTTCTTAAGGCAAATATTTTTTCTAAATTTGGCATGCCCAGATCCATAATAAGCGACGGCGGGGCACACTTTTGTAATATGCAGTTTAAATCACTCTTAAAAAATATGGAGTAACGCACAAAGTTGCCCTTGCCTACCACCCTCAAACAAATGATTTGGCCGAAGTGTCCAACAGAGAGATATAATCAATCATAGAAAAAATGGTAAGCGCAACACGTAAGGATTGGTCACAAAAACTAATCGATGCACTATGAGCATATAGGACGGCATTCAAAATTTCAATAGGCCTAACCCCGTATAAGATGATTTATGGAAAATCATGTCATCTGCCTGTTGAATTAGAGCATAAAGCATATTGGGCAATAAAAAGGTTGTGTTCGGTTTGGAGTTCCCTCACTTGACCCGTGGCGCTCTGCTAAGTATTTAAGAAATTAAGTAGCACCCTTTCCAACAGTCCGGGCTTTTGGAACAGTTGGGTATGCGCTTGATCCTACATTTGGTATTAGAGGAGGTCACGGGTTCAATAACGGGGGGCGCTATTAAATCCAGATTTTTCCCTTCTACCTGTGTGGGTCTGGTGGGTCAGGCAACCGTGGACATGTGGTAATCCCACCTGAGAGTAAGAGTTAGATCTGAAATACTCTAGAGGGGGTGAATAGAGTATTTAGTGTTTATAAAATTTTTGCTACTTAACAAATCAGTCCTGAGATAAATTAATCTATCACAGATGCTGTAGAGATTAAATTAAATACCACAGACACAGCAAACCTAAGCCACACAGCCACAGCAAGAACAAGAGAAAAGGAACAACCAGACAACACAAGAATTTTATAGTGGTTCCCCAACCTGGGTACATCCACTCTTCTACCACCCTGGTAGAGAATCCACTCAGTTTTTGATCAGATGACTGCCACCAATGAGCTTTTGATCAGGTGCTCAAAAACAATCCTCAAGTCTTTTGATCAAGTGACTTGCAAACCAGGAATAACCTTTGACGGGAGTTAAGAACCCTTTATATAGTGGGGGATGAGAGAGTGATTTTGTCTTCTCTTTCTCAAATACAACTGAGAAGACTTTAGTGGATCTTGATTTTAGCAAAGAGCTCCCCCTGAGATATTGATTGGTTCAGGAAGTTTGGAGCTTTGTTGCAGGGTGATAGGTCTTTAATATTTCAGCCTTGACCAGATGATGTCAGGAACTTCTTGACATAATAAAGTGTTTGTTGTCCTTTGAAGAGTCCTGGAATGTAGAGGGAAGAGAGACTTTTGATCTTGAATGGTGTGTTCTTCTTCTTCTTCAGCTTGTTGTGCTTTCTCTGGTCAAGGGATAGGGCTTCTTGTTCTCTATTACTGTGTGACTGATGTCACACTATTTTGCTCTTCGTGTTCTCCTGAGAAGAAGGTAGAAAATCCCTATTGTTATCTGTGTATATTTATGGAAGAAAGAGGAAAAATCCTTTTTATATTTTACATGAAATCTTCCATCTGAATTTTGAATTCCTTCATTCAATGCTGACGGCCTGGAGAATATTTGCATTGATTGATTTCCCCAACTGTCCCATTGGAAAGCGGCAAGTAATAATTCTGATGAAGACCGTAATCAATGCTTGCTTCTAACGATAATATTCAGAGAATATTAGCAGCATTGATTACTCATGAATTATTGCAATAGAAAAGGGACAAAGGGAGGGAAATTTCTAAGTCTAGAACTTCACAGAAATCGTTGAGCAAAGGACAGAATTCGTCAACCTGTGTCCAGAGTTCGTCGAGCAGAGAAGTCAAGTTCGTCGACCAGATAACAGTTGTTCGTCGAGCTGTGATCCAAGATCGTCGACCTGAGGACAGAACTGCTTTCTCTGGAACCTTGCCAATTCTGTGTATCAAGTTCGTCGAGCTGAGAATATAACTTCGTCGACTGAATAACAGAATTCCATGTTTCTTGGACTTGAGAATGTTGAAGTAACGTGTCCAGAAATCATCGTCCTGAGAACTCGGTTCGTCGACCTGAGAACTTGGTTCGTCGACCTGAGAACTGGGTTCGTCGACCTGAGAACTAGTTTCGTCGGGCTGAGAACTTCTAACTGCTACTTGATAAATCTTGCCAAGAATGTGATCTAAGTTTGTCGAGCTGAGAAGGTGAATTCATCGACTAGAGTATGATACTGGACTTCGAATACGTAGATGTTTCTGGAATAAGATGTTGAAGTAGAATACCCAGCAATCGTCGACCTGAGAACTAAGTTCGTCGACTGGAGTTAAGAAAGATAATTCTGGTCTTGGCATGTTGAAGTATACTATCTGGAAATCGTCGACCTGAGAGTTAAGTTCGTCGAGCTCAGCTCAGAGAACTTTCTCTGAGTTCGTCGAGCTGAGCATGACTTTCGTCGACCTGAGTTTGATGAACGTCGAACTCATTTTCTGAGTCTTTGAAATTTCTCTTAAGTCTTGAGTCTTTTGTAGTTTGTTGATGGCTGGTCCATGCAGTGTTGACTCTAAGGACATGGCCGAGACTCTAGGACACATACATGACCCTAGCTATACATGTTGGGTCAAACATCCTAATTTAGTGAACATATCCCAAATCCAACTAGGGAGCCAACAATCTCCCCCTATTTGGGTAAGGTCACTAATTACATACTTACATTAATAACAAAGCAAGAAAAGATATATCTGGCAGGAATTTTAACATATGCAGTAGATATATATACATAGAAAGCTTTGTATCATGACATAAATAATCAGTTTTAGAAAAACAGAAAGACTGAAAATAGTTCATAATTTATTTCTTCTTCATTTGTTCCTTGTGCTTCTCCTCTTTGGCTTTCTCTCCTGGCTGAGTAAACTTAATCTCCCTGTTTGGATTAGATGCTTGTGTCTTTGTCATTGTCATGTCAGCAGCACCAATAATATTTAGGGAGGTAGCTCTTTGCACTACAGCTTCAGGATGTAACTTCATATAATCATCAACATTAAAAAATTTGTTAGTCTTAGCAAACCTGTTAAGCTCTTCCTTTCTGTAGTTGGACATTATAGTATATTCAGATGGATCCTTCCCTTCAGCTTTTGCTTTATTAATCATGGATAGGCCAACCAATTCCTGGAACCTGGCCATCCTAGCAGTTGTAGCTGTCTCAGGATCTTCAAAGGGTACAGGAGGGGAAGCAGGTTTCTTGGGGCTTTCAGCCTTTTGATGTTCAGTGAATTGTTGTTGTTGAAGTTGTTGATACTGCTGCTTGCCAGATGAATAATGACTTTGCTGGCTGCTTCCTGAAGATGAGGACCTACCCTGCTGCCTTTGATAGGTTTGAAACTGGGTAGTACTCTGAGTTGATGAACTTGAAGCACCACCAGCAGGTGGAGGAGGAGGAGGAGGATCCTTTCTGAATCTCTGAGGAGGAGGTGAGTATCTACTGCTTTTCTTCCTTTCTTTTTGCTGATTCTTGGACAGCCACATCCATGTTGGCATGCCCTTGTAAGGTGTAATCTTCTAGAGTATATAATAAGGAGTGTCATTTACTGGATTTGATTTTGGGGCAGGAGGTGGAGGAGCTTTCCTCTTCTTAGACACTTTCTTTTTCTTGGGCTCATCATCAGAGTACTCTTCATCATCATCCTCATTATCATCAGAAGAATCCTGAGGATTATCATACATTGCATTTATTTCTTTTAGAGTCTTAGCAGAAATTAAAGGTTTCTCTGCCTGGGAAGAAGCTGGAGGAGTAGCTGGAGGAGTAGCTAGAGGAGGAACTGGAACTGGAGCAGGAGGGCTATACATAACAGTGCTTTCAGCAACTGTTTTATTTTCTTCTTCTATATCTGCCATGATCAGTGCATCAAGATCAGGCATTTGTGAATCATCCATTATAAAGGTTGGAGCAGAGATATCTTTTGGAGGGGATGAAATAATGGGGGAAACAGCTTTTGGTGGAGATGGAATAACTGGAACCTCTATTATAACAAAACTAGCCTTAAGTTGTTTGGCAACCTTGGGGCTTATGGGAGAGGTGTAGGGGACTATAGTCATGGATGGCTTAATGCTGTTTTCTGGAAGATTATTAAGATAAGTTGTATCAAAAACTTTCAACAAATTCAGCAGATTAACTGTGGGATTTATAATATAATCACCAGCAGTATCTATTTCAGCCAAAACAGGCTCATCCATCTCAGTATCTGATTCTATTAAGTCTATGATTGCAGAAGGATGTGGTATATCTTCAGAAGAATCAGTCATAAATGAATCAAATTCTGCTGCTGCTTCTGCTTCTGCTGCTTCTTTTGCTGCTGATGTTGCGGCTGCTTCAAACTCTGTTGTTGCTGCTGTTACTGGAGCTTCTTCATCAAATTCTGTTGTTGCTTCTGCTTCTACTGCTTCTTTTGTTGTTGTTGTTGCTTCTTCAAACTTTGCTGCTGCTGTTACTGGAGCTTCTTCATCATGAAGCATCTCCCCCTAACTGGTTGCAGAGGGTCCTGGAGATAGTCCCTCAGAAGAAGGGACAAGAGATAGAGCAGCAACTTTGGCAGATAGATTTTGGATGGAAGCAGTGAGAGGAGCTAGAGCCTTATTTAAAATAATTTGAAGAGTGGGAGAGATGAATGCAAGTAAATCTTTAGCAATATCAGAGAAGTTTAAATAGAGAGATTCTGGAGCAGTGGAGGAGTAGGGATTGTGATGACCACAATTGGAGCAAACAGAAAATGCACTAGACATGTCTGTATGTGTGTAGTCAGGTGCAGAAGATGGAAGATCTGTTTGGAATAGGAAAGGGAAGGGGACAGAGGGAGGAGATGTTGTAGAAGGTGGAATTTGTGGTGTGGGGATGGGTCCTTGATGTGGGGATGATGGGGGAATCACGAGATTGAATGTGTGGGAGGAGATGAAGGTGTCAGGATCTGTGATAATTAAATGAGGTAGAAGGGGGGATTGAGGTGGGGATGGTTGTGGTGATTGGGAAGGAGAGGGTTGTCGGGATTCCTGTATGGGGGAAGAGGAGATGTCAGTGATATCTATTTGTGGAGAATTTGCAGGAGATGGAGCTGGAGTAGGAATATAAACTGGTTGTTGTGGTTGTTGTTGTTGTTGTTGTTGAAGATAAGAAATGTTAGAAGAGGAGGGAGCTGCTTCTGAGGATGAGGGAGAGGATATTACTGCCCTTGTGCTTTCAGAAGGCCTGGAGGAAGAGGATGAAGCATTGGAGGGCTTAGTGATGGTCCTCTCCCACTTGCCAAAGAGGGCACAAGTGAGCCTCTTGGAGGCATTGATGAATATGGTCGGGGAGACCAGTGATTCAGCAGTCTTCTCCTTTAGGAAGATTCCTAATATTCTTCCAAAGCAAACATCTTTCTTTGTATTCTTTTTCTTAATCAGATCAAACACGATCTGAGCCCAGTTTACCTTCCTCTTGTTTACCACAACGCACATTATCAGGAATTGGTGCCTGGTTATTTAATCATGGGCAGTGTTCTTGCCCAGCAACACTTTCCCCATAATGTCTGCAAGAAATTTGAACTCGGCAGACAGGTGTTTCTTCATCAATTTATTTGAGGTTTTTCTAGTATACCCCATCATACTCAGCATCACATCATATTCCTCAGTATCAACTTTTAATGCTTCTTCACCACTAGTTAATCCAAAAATTTCAGTTAGAATGGCGGGGGTAAGTGAAACAGCATTACCAGAGATTGTGCCAGTCATAGAGTTCTCATCTGTGGTGGAAGAAGTATAGACCCACTCTCTGATCTCAGCGCCAGATATCTTGATCCTGGTGGACAGCAGATTCTTCGACTGCTGGTCTTCAAGGAGTTGCAGGATGTCCAGGAAGATTGGGTCTGAATGTTGGAAGGAATCAAAATCGACATCAAATCCAGTATCGAATTTTATTGCTGCGAGGGTGCCTGCTGGAATCGCCATTAGTTCACCTGCAAGAGAAAAATGAAGATCAAGTGCAAGGGAACTGAAAGCGCGGGATGGAGGTCGAAGAAAACCTAGATATAAGGTTTTCTAGAATATGAATCGACAAACTCCGTTCCACGAAAAATAAAGTAATTCTTCGATCTGAGGTCGACGAAATAATTTGTAGTTAAATAATTCGTCAAGCTTAGTCTAAAGATTTGAGAATATTTCGTCGAGCTCCGTTCGACGAAAGTTTTCTGAAGCAGATTCATAGATCTCCGGTCGACGAAAACAACTTCACTCACAGAGAGTTCGTCGATCTCCGTTCGACGAATATCTCAAGAACTTTCCCCAGTTCGTCGAGCTCTGTTCGAAGAACTTTGAAAAATTCGTCGAGTGCAGACAGAAATTAAGTTAAAGCTTCTCCATTGATCATGCCAAGCTGATTTATAAAAAATAAGTGATTTCTTTCATCCAAGGGTTTGGTGAAAATATCAGCTCTTTGTAAATCAGTGTAAATATAGACAAGTTTAATTTTGTTTTTTGTCTATACGCTCTCTAATGAAGTGATGTCTAATGTTTATATGATTAGTCCTACTGTGATGGACTGGATTTTGTGCTATGGATATAGCACTTGTGTTATCACATAATAGAGTTGAATTATTTAAGTTGAAACCATAGTCCAGGATTTGATTCTGAATTCACAACATCTGTGAACAGCAACTGCCAGCTGCAATGTATTCCGCTTCAGCAGTTGATGTGGACACAGATGATTGTTTCTTGCAGAACCAAGACACTAATCTCATACCTAAGAACTGGCAAGTTTCTGAAGTACTTTTCTTGTCTACCCTGCATCCAGTAAAGTCAGCATCTGAATATCCAGTTAAATCAAATTCTGACTCAGTAGGATACCAAAGGACTAGACTAGGACAACTCTTTATATATCTCAAATTTTTTTTAAAGAAAATTAGGTGAGATTCTTTAGGGTTCACTTGGAACCTAGCACAAAGGCATGTGGCAAACATGATATCAGGTCTGCTAGCTGTAAGATATAATAGAGACCCAACAATGTCCCTATATAACTTCAAGTCAACAGGTTTCTCATGTGGATCAGAATCTATTATAGCATTAGTTGACATAGGTGTTTTATTTGCTGAGACATCAGCCATCCCAAACTTCTTAATAATCTCTTTAGTATATTTAGCCTGGAAGATGAAGATGTCATCAGGTAATTGCTTCACTTGGAGACCAAGGAAGTAGGAGAGCTCACCCATGCTGCTCATCTCAAACTTTGAATGCATGAGGTCAGAGAACCTCTTGCATAGTTTGGAATCAGTAGACCCAAATATAATGTCATCCACATATATTTGTACTAACAAGGTTTGATCCTTATAATGTCTAGTGACTAAGGTTTTATCTACTATGCCTCTAGTGAATTTATGCTCTATCAAAAAGCTAGCTAATGTCTCATACCAAGATCTTGGAGCTTGCTTTAGACTATAGAGGGCTTTATGCAATCTAAATACATAAGAAGAATGAGTTGGAGAGACAAAACATGGAGGTTGTTCAACATAAACCTCTTCTTTTAGTACTCCATTTAGAAAGACACTTTTCACATCCATATGGTAGACTTTAAACTTTTTGTAGGCATCATAGGCAAGGAAGATTCTGATTGTTTCTAACCTTGCAACTGGTGCAAAAGTTTGATCATAGTCTATGTCTTCTTCTTGATTATATCCTTGAGCAACAAGCCTAGCCTTGTTCCTCACAATTGCACCATGGGCATCAAGCTTGTTTCTATATACCCATTTGGTTCCAATGATTGGGTAGTCTTTGGGTCTTGGAACCAAATCATAAACTCTACATCTCTCAAATTGGTTGAGTTCCTCTTGCATTGCAATGATCCAGTGGGGATCTTGCTCAGCATCTTTTATGGATTGAGGTTCAACTTGAGAGAGGAAACATACATGCATCAAGTCTTGGTTGAGTTGATGCATTGTCTGTACACCTACTGACATGTCTCCAATCACTTGAGATCTAGGGTGATCCCTTAATGTGACAAAGTCAGTGAATGGAGTTGGTTCAGCAACAGCATTTGGAATTAATTCCTCTTATGGAATTATGTTTGTTGTTGAATGAGATTCAACTTCTTCTAAAGATTCTTCTTCACTGTCTTCAACAACCTGTGGAGGAGAGGGTGTTATAGCTCCTTGTGAAAGGTTTAATTCACCCATTTTCTCACACAAGTGAGGTACCTGTAAAGTGTTATTAGTAGAAATCTCTTTCTCCTTATAAGACATGTTAGTTTCATCAAAGATAATATGAATTGATTCCTTAATTTTTAAAGTAGATTTGTTAAACACCCTATAAGTTTTGCTTACTTGGTAATATCCTAGAAAAATTCCCTCTTCAGCCTTAGCTTCAAACTTTCTAACATATTTCTTGTTATTATTATGTATATAGCACACACATCCAAATACTTTAAAATAGGTGATTTTAGGTTTCTTCCATTTAAGTAATTCATAGGGAGTCTTATTCTTAAGTTTATGTATCAAACTTATGTTCAGTACATAATTTGATGTGCTTTCAGCCTATGCCCAAAAGGATAGTGGCATATAAGCATCTGCAAGTAATGTGCATGCAGCTTCAATCAGGGTTCTATTCTTCCTTTCAGCTACCCCATTTTGGTGGGGAGTTTTAGGAGTTGAGAAGCAGTGTCGGATACCTTCCTTCTCACAGAACTCATGCATAAGAAGAGACTCAAACTCAGTACCATGATCACTTCTAATCAATACAACATAAGTAGAGTACTCAATTTGTATGGTCCTAAGAAAATCTTTAAGAACTTTAAAGGTATCTGACTTAGATCTCAGAAAGAACACTCAAGTGAATCTTGAGAAGTCATCTACAATGACTAGAGTATAGAATTTCCCTCCTAGGCTTTGTACAGCAATGGGTCCAAAGAGATCCATGTGTAGCAAGTACAAGATCCTAGGTGAATCACTTTTATTAATTGATTTAAAATTAGATTTAGTTTGCTTGCCTAGTTGACAAGCCCTGCAAAGGCCTTCCTTCTTGTAGGGACCAGAAGGTAAGCCTCTTACAAGGCTGTCTTTATATAGCCTAGCAATATTTTTCATGTTTACATGTCCTAGTCTTTTATGTCATAATTCATTTTGATTGCAAACAATATTAAGCCAACAAATATCTGAATTGGCAGAAAGAAAATCAACTAAGTATATGTTTCCTTGTCTATTTCCAATTAAAACTTTTTTTTCTTTATTAGAAATAATACATGATGTAGAGTTAAAGTGTACCTGATAACGTTCATCACATAATTGGCTGATAGAGATGAGGTTATGCTTGAGTCCTTTTACATAAGTCACCTTCTTGAATGTGACTGCTCCAATCCTTACTTCTCCATAGCCTTCAGACTAGCCACACTTTGAATCACCAAAGATTACCTTTGGCCCCATCTTGGACTTGTAATTGTGTAAGTTGTCCTTGTTGTCAGTCATGTGCTTGGAACATCCACTGTCCAGATACTATAGTTGATTAACAACTAGACAGCTCTTCACCTGCAGAGAAAATAATTAATTGTTCTTGACCCATGTTACCTTGGGTCCTTTGTTTTGCTGATAAGAAAAACTAAATATCACAGAGAATTCAGGTTATGAGTTATATCCTAAGGGGTGATATCTTCTAGGTGATATTATCCAATCAGCAAGAGGGTTAAAGGGTTTTCTGGTTTGATTAGGGTTATTGTTATAGTTATAATTTTTATTAAGTCTTCCTGGGTTCGACGAAATGTTGTGAGTTCGTCGACCAGAGTTCGATGAAATGGGATGAGATTGTCGATCTCTGCTCAGAGAATGAACATAGTCATTTTCTGTGCCCCAAGTTCGTCGATCTCTGCTCGACGAACCATACAGAGTTCGTCGACTTGAGTTCGACAAACTGTCCACATTTCGTCGATCTGAGTTCGACAAAATTTGCTAAACTTTGTTTTTACCTAAGGTTTTCTGGTTTCAGTTTTTGTGATTTTTAAAGTTTGGCATTTCTTCTGTGATTTGTTTACTGGTTATTATTTCTTTGCCCTTAGCAGAAACAAATTTAATAGGGGTTGATAAAATATTCTTTTTAAGAATGTGGGGTAAACTTGATGAAGCACCCAAGCCCAGTTTGTCATTTAGTCTGGCATTGACTGTGCTTGTAATGTCCATCAGCTTAAGGCTTCTCCCATTGAGAGATTCCTCAAGTTATTTGGCCTCACATAGCTGTGCTTTCAAAGAGATAATTTGTTCATTGGCTAGATTTAGTTCATCCTTTAACCTAGTGTTTTCAGAAATCATAGTTTCTTGATTAGCTAATTTTTCCCTAAGTGCTTTGATTTTTTTCTCCGAGTATATTAAATCAATACACATGATTTTGAATTCAGATTTAAAACTGTCAGAGCTATAATCAAAAGTTGACAATACCTGATCAGCTTCTAATTCAGAAGCTTCTTCATTGTCAGATGCATCTTCTTCATCTGACTGACTTCTGGAGGCATCAATGTCCATGAGGCAGACTTCTTTGGCCCTTGCCTCTTCTTCTTCTTCACTGGAGCTGGAAGATGTGGACTCATCTTCAGTTTCACTCCAGCTTTCAGCTACAAAGCCTTTCTCCTTCTTTTTATATTTGCTGGAGGAAGGTCTTGAAATCTATTATCTTCTTGTATCCTTCTCTCTTCTTTTCTCTTTCTTCTGATTCTCTAGACATTCTGAGATGAAGTGTCCAGGTTTCCTGCAACCAAAGCACACCACTTCTTTAGTGGGGGTTTTGTCATACCTTGGCTTGTCATCCTACTTAGATGACTTTCTTCTGAAATCTTTCCTTGCCATTTTATAGAATCTCTTGGCAAAGAAACTCATCAACTCTTCATTGACTGTTGAGGCTTCAGATTCTTCGATAGCCTTGAATGCCAGGTTGTGTTCCTTCCTTGCTGGTGGAGGTGTTCTCTGCTCAGCTGCTTCTCTGGATTTAATGAGCTGCTCATAAGATTTGAGCTTTCCTAAAAGATATTCTATGGAAATCTCATTTAGGCTTCTAGCCTCCTTGATTGGCCAGATCCTTGAATCCCATGTGCTTGGGAAGAACATAAGGATTTTGTCATTCACCTTAGTGAGGGTGATGTCCTTATCTAGGGTTTTCAGCTCATTGGATCTTCTATCTTTCACTTTTTGAAAAATGTCATCTGACATTGTTTGGGCCAGAATGTTCATGGTCTTTGCATCAGCAACCTTGGCTTTCTTTTGTGCTTCAGTCCACTCAGGTGGTGGAACTGCATTAGTGCTTGAAGCTGCTGTAGATATAGAGGCAGTTGCTTGAGGAGGACCTATCAAGATAGAGTTGTAGATGTCCTCATCAATAGAATTCATATATAATCTTATTCTTGTCTTTCAGATGGAAAACCTATTTAGGTTGCACACTAGAGGTCTGGTGTTTGCATAATCTTTGTTCTGTGTCATGCAGTGAATATATATCTAATATAAATAAAACTCGGATCAAACTCAGGATCTTTCGGTTTAAGGGTTAGCTTGTATAACCAAAAGAACCTTGTTTTGATACCAATTGAAAGTAAGGGCTAGATTTGAAATACTCTAGAGGGGGGTGAATAGAATATTTAGGGTTTATAAAATTTTTGCTACTTAACAAATCAGTCCTGAGATAAATTAATCTATCATAGATGCTGCAGAGATTAAATTAAATACCATAGACACAACAAACCTAAGCCATACAACCACAGGAAGAACAAGAGAAAAGGAGCAACCAAACAACACAAGAATTTTATAGTGGTTTCCCAATCTGGGTACATCCACTATTCTACCACCCTGGTAGGAATCCACTCAGGTTTTTGATCAGGTGAATGCCACCAATGAGCTTTTGATCAGGTGCTCAAAAACCAATCCTCAAGTCTTTTGATCAGGTGACTTGCACCCAGGAATAACTTTTGAAGGGAGTTAAGAACCCTTTATATAGTGGGGATGAGAGAGTGATTTTGTCTTCTCTTTCTCAAATACAACTGAGAAGACTTTAGTGGATCTTGATTTTAGCAAATAGCTCCCCATAAGATATTGATTGGTTCAGGAAGTTTGGAGCTTTGGTGCAGAGTGATAGGTCTTCAATATTTCAGCCTTGACCAGATGATGTTCCGGAACTTTTTGACAGATAAAGTGTTTGTTGTCCTTTGAAGAGTCCTGGAATGTAGAGGGAAGAAGACTCTTGATCTTGAATGTGTGTTCTTCTTCTTCTTCAGCTTGTTGTGCTTTCTCTGGTCAAGGGCTAGGGCTTCTTATTCTCTATTACTGTGTGACTGTTGTCACACTATTTTGCTCTGCGTGTTCTCCTGAGAAGAAGGTAGAAAATCCTTATTGCTATCTGTGTATATCTATGGAAGAAAGAGGAAAAATCCTTTTTATATTTTCCATGAAATCTTCCATCTGAATTTTGAATTCCTTCATTCAATGCTGACGACCTGGAGAATATTTGCATTTATTGATTTCCCCAACTGTCCCATTGGAAAGCGGCAAGTAATAATCCTGATGAAGACCGTAATCAATGCTTGCTTCTAATGATAGTATTCAGAGAATATTTAGCATTGATTACTTAAGAATTATTGCAATAGAAAAGGGACAGAGGGAGGGAAATTTCTAAGTCTGGAACTTTACAGAAATCGTTGAGCAGAGAACAGAATTCGTCGACCTGTGTCCAGAGTTCGTCGAGCAGAGAAGTCAAGTTTGTCGACCAGATAACAGTTATTCGTCGAGCTGAGATCCAAGATCTTCGACCTGAGGACAGAACTGCTTTCTCTGGAACCTTGCCAATTCTGTGTATCAAGTTCGTCGAGCTGAGAATATAACTTCGTCGACTGAATAACAGAATTCCATGTTTCTTGGAATTGAGAATGTTGAAGTAACGTGTCCAGAAATCGTCATCCTGAGAACTGGGTTCGTCGATCTGAGAACTGGGTTCGTTGACCTGAGAACTGGGTTCGTCGACCTGAGAACTAGTTTCGTCGAGCTGAGAACTTCTAGCTGCTACTTGATAAATCTTGCCAAGAATGTGATCTAAGTTTGTCGAGCTGAGAAGGTGAATTCGTCGACTGGAGTATGATACTGGACTTTGAATACTTAGATGTTTCCTCTTATTGAGGCATATGAATGTTGAACTTATTTTGTTGAACTTATTGTGATTACGTTCCCTCTTATTGAGGCATATGAAAGTTCTAAATATTGGAATATACTCAGGATGCACAACATGCAGATTTATCAATTGAATATGCATACTAAAGGATACTTAATCAATGAAGTAAGTTGAACAACAGTCTCAACTTCTGAATTCAGGGGAGTTATTTAAATTCAGTTATTTATGTCCTTAAGTGCTTCCTCACTATTATCTTGTGTTATATAGCAATTACAATTTATAAACTACAAGTAGTTTTACTATGGTCTAGCAAAGATTTAAGTGTGGGGGGTGGTTCATCCTCTACTAATTGGGTGATTAATATTTTGATTGAGCATGAGTGTTAATGATCTGAATTCTTACCTTAATTAATGGTATAGCTAGACAATCTTAAGAGTTCGGATTTTGAATTTAAAGTTAGTAAGATTTTTGGGTAAAGCACACTTAAGTATTTATTTTATGCACAACTTTCTTCAATTCATTTTTACTTCCCTGCAATCTTTTGATATTAACTTCTTAAAAAATAATAATATTATTAATAATAAGGGGTGAGCAAGAACTAAGTTAAGGATGTAAGCCAAGACAAGAGAGGATGTAGCTGAACCATTTTGATCATTCATGAGATTCTTTGAGCTTGTTCGTTATCATTTGGCTATACATTACCAAATGATTAAATTCCTTAGATTTATACTAATTGTATCTTAATTCACTAGTCATTTATGGGTGCTTCAATTCAGCATATAAAAAAACATAAAAAGAGGATAAATGTCATAGTGATATGCGGCCTAAGTATGTAGGTGCCTACTTGGAATGATCACAACTGTGACCAAAAAGAGAGAAAAAAATCGGTGTTGTCATAGTGATATGTGGCCTAGGTAAGCGAATACATACTTGGAATGATCCCAACTATAGGCATAGTATTTATATATTTAATGCTTAAGAATTGAGCCTCATAACATGGTGAATGATTAAGATTATTGACTAAGGAATTTCCACTCCACTATCAAAGCCTACCTTTAAATTGCTAGCCAAGCCAAAGTCAAACCACGTTCACTTGAACTACTAACTCTTGTGGAGGTTAAATCTAAAACTTAGCATATTCTTATCCTTTCTAATTAATGCAGAGGTTCAATAAAAAAATTGCGTGGGAGTAAATAATTTTGAAGAAAAACACACACAACACCAGAATTCTTAATTGTGCTTTATCTTTTATCAAACTAATGGATTTGTGATGGTTGAACTTTTAATGATTGACAAGCTTACCTGTTGAGTAAAGCGGATTTCTTGAGTATGCTTTAATTGAGTTGGGTTATGAAAAAGGATCATTGAACTTTCATCTTAATAATTATCCATTCACCCAATTCAATCTTATGAATTGTCTTTGCTCGGGACTAGCAAGACTCAAGTGTGGGGGTGTGATAACTTCTTGAAAGAAGTTATCTATGCTCATTTTCTTTGGCATAAATGGTGAAAAATATATTTTAATGTGTATGAAAAGATGATAAAATTTATATTTAACCCTTATTTGATTAATTTGACCATTTTTCAATGTTTTCTTGTCAGAATTATCAAAAAAATCCAATCTGAAGAAGTAATGCTGAGCAGTTTTTTCTGGCATGCGAACGTTGTTATAACAACTTATTTCAGTTGTTATAATAACTCGCGGAATTTCGAAATTTTAAAAAAACTGCAGCGGTTACAAAATGAAGGGAGACATCCCTTCAGATGGAGACACGAAATTAAAGGGGGATTTTGGCTGGAAAGGAGGATGATTACTCCTTCTTGGAAAGGAGAAAGAGAGGGACTTTGCTTTGGAGAAGTAGGAAGAACTAGGGCAAATTCGGGTCTTGGAGAAGGGTTGCTTGGACACGAATTGGAGAGCTTTTTCTTGCACTATTTTGCATTCTTACCATCATGTGTTGTAAGATCTTTCCTTTTTTGTGGTGTTCTTCAGCCATCATGAACTAAAATTTCTGAGTCTTGTATGTTGGTAGTACCTTGTCCTATTGAGTGATGTTATGATTTAACACTCTTTCATGTTTTCTTGGAAACTACTTTTACTGCATCTATGCTCTATTTTATGAGAAATGTTGGATTATGTTTCTTCCTCTAAATTGCATGGAGAGATTCGAGAGAGTAGTTACGCTAATCTAGAGTTGAACACTTCATTCTATGCGGCGAGATTCGAGAGAGGAGTCGCATGAATTTTTAACCAAGTTCTATTTTTATACTACGCTGCAAGATTTGAGAGAGGAGTGGCGTAAGTGTAACATAGATCTCAGTATAATATAACAGAGAGAAAGAGATTTCTTCTTCATATTAGCAACACTGATTTGTGCACTTTTTATATGCTTTTTCTTACCTAAGTTAGAGATAACTAGGGGGTGAGGGTGAACGGATTTCTGAGATCGAGAGATAAAGAATTCCACTTTCAAATCATTGCAAAGTAGCAATCAAGTGAAGCATAAAGAACCCATTTAAAACTCATCGCAATAGGCTTGGGAAACCAACTTACAAGACTCTCTCTCTTTATGGATTAAAATACCTTTCCATTTCGTTAGAGTTACGTAATCGTATTAGTGCACGTACTTCATTTATTATCTAATATTAGTTATAATTAATCTACTTGAATTTAAAGAAAAGGTCAATCTAGTATTTGCAAGCATTAAATTAGTTATTTCCCCGAGGGAATGATCTCTACTCACTTTGTATTACTTGAATTGGCACGTACACTTGCGTTATTTTATATATACATTACCGGCATATCACAACCTTCCTCCTTCCGCCTTTCGCCTTCCGCATCAACCTTCCGCCTTCTATAGATGCACGTCGGGAAGAGGAGAGGCAGGCGAAGAGGGAAAAGTGCGCTGTCGTGCGGACAATCTGGAAAAAAATGGCGTAGATGGCTGATAGCTTAAAGACGACGTTAATTAGTAAACGTCGTTTACCCTAACAGCTCAAACAAACTTAGCTTATGCATTAAAGAGCATTGTGGATCAGCCGCACCACAGCTCATCCACCCAACCAAATGCCACCTAAATGGAGAAAAGCAATGAATGAAGAACTTAAGCAAGTAGAGAGAAGAAAAACAGGATATGGAGTTTAGTGCCCCGGCCAACAAACAAGGATGTAATTGGAGTAAAGTGGGCGTACAAACTAAAGTGCAATGAATCAGATGAGGTGATCAAGCACAAGGCCATAATTGTAGCCAAAGGGTACAGCCAGCACTTTGAGCAGGACTTTGATGAGACATTTACGCCTGTGGCTAGAATTGAGACCATACAACTTCTCCTTGCAGTTGCAGCCAACAACAAATATCATGTATTCCATTTAGACATTAAGTCAGCATTCCTAAGTAAAATACTAAATGAAGAGGTATATGTCAAACAGTCGGAAGGCTTCACGAAGAAAAGAAGTGGGGACAGAGTCTACCAATTGCATAAGGCCTTGTATGGACTTCAGGCTCCGAGAGCCTGATACTCAAATATTTCCACATTATTCTCTCAAGAGGGATTCAAAGCAAGTCTGAATGAACCCTCACTCTTCATCAAGAAGAATTCAGACAAAATTGACATCATCATCTGCCTCTATGTAGATGATATTTTGATTACAGGAGGATTAAAGGCATCAATTATTGTTTTCAAGAACAAAATGAAGTTAAAATATGAAATGACCGATTTGGTGTCACTAAAGTTCTTCAAGGGAATGCAAGTAAAGAAGCACAAAAATGAATTTTTATTATCACAGGAATTGTATGCCACTGAAATATTGAAAAAATTCAATATGGTCGACTGCAATCCATGCTTGACCCACATATGCACTAGATAAAAACTATGTAAGAGCAAAGAAGAGGATGAATTGGTTGATGAAGAACACTACATAAGCCTTGTAGGCTCATTGATCTACCTCACTCACACTAGGCCCGACATCGAGCATGCAGTAAACATGGTGTACAACCCCGTGTCCGGCGAGCGGGTCCCGCCAGAGAGGTTGAGCAGACCTGGTCCCGCGACCCGCACACGAACGGCAAAACAGACAAACGGCAGAAGGTCTGGCCCGCTCCCGCCCATTTCAGGCGAGCGAGCCGGCGAGGCGAGCGAGCAGGTCGCGCGAAGAGTGGCCAAAGCAGATAAGTTTGGCGACCCGCGACTGGCGAGTCGATCGGGGTCGCGGTGACCGCCGGCCAACCCCCACACGCGACCTGGCTGCCGGTCCGCCCGGCAGAAGACAGGCAGCTCGCCCGGCTCGGCTCGCACTCGCCCAGGGAGGATGGACGAGCCACGAGAGCCAGGTCGCGCCCGCCTCCCGCGAAGGGGAATTGAAGGCGAGCTGACTCCCCAGGGGTGCTAATAGCTACTCAGAACAGCGGAGCCTCGCTATTGGCAGACCAGGTTGGACTGCGCATAGCTGCTCAGGACAGCGGAGTTTGGCTGTTGGAAGACCCGACCAAGGGCTTTTTGGTATTTCCAGGTCAGTTCTTTTGGTTATTGGCAGTTCAGATTCTGAAAATCTATAAATAAGACCCAAGGGGTACCTCAGAGGACACGCTTTCAGTGCCTCCTGACTCTCATTTTCGAGTGCTCTCTGAGGGTACCTTAGCTCGGCTTCTGGCTAAGGAGGGGAAGCGCTCAGAGATCTTCCGGGTTTGTGGAGGGACCTCCCTGCCGAGCCCTTGGGTCTGTTCTTTCTTGTCTCTTTCATCATTTTTCTTGCAGGAGCAAAGTAGGCGCGAGACCACCCCTTCCCCAAGGGTCGAACTACACAAGAGACCGGATTCCGGTTTCAACATTTTGGTGCGGTGAGCGTGGACAGTGGTCAGTGCAGAAAAGCTTCGGCGAGCTCAATGACGGGAGGTCAAGGATCTGACAGACAGGACTCGCCCCCCCCCCCCCCCCCCCGCCTCTAGCAACGGTGGGGATGTTGGAGGATTTCAGGAACGAGGTGCTGAACCTCGTTAAGTTCGCACTCGGCGCGCGGGCCGAGTGCTCGACTCCGGCAGCTCAGATCGCGGTCGCCCCTTCTTTAGGCGAAGATGCTCCTGGCAGGCGAGCCGGGAAGGAAGTGGCTGAGGAAGGCCGGGGGAGCGAGCTCTCAGGGCGCGAGCTCTTCCCCGGTCCGGCAGGCCGAGGTCGATTCGGCGAATTGGGCTCGCGAGACTCGTCGGCTCGCCCGGTGGTTGGAGGCAGTCCATTCAGTGAGCTGGTCTCCTCAGCACCAGTGCCAGAAGGGTTCAGGGAGCCCGAGATGTCCTACTACACCGGGAAAGGAGACCCGATTCAGCACGTCCAATGGTTCGAAGACGTGGTCTCCATCCGTCAGATGTCGGACGGATTCAAGTGTCGTCTCTTCGCCATCAACCTCCGAGAGAAGGCAAGGGAGTGGTTCCACCAGCTGCCGGCTAGTTCCATCTATTGCTTCGAAGACTTGCGCCGAGGGTTCATGTTGAGGTTCACTACCTCAAAGAAGAGGAAGAAGGAGTCCGAGTCCCTGTTCCACATAAAGCAGGGGGTGAACGAGACGTTGGGAAGCTATGTGGATCGGTTTCAGGAGGAGGTTACCCAGGTCCAGGAAATGTCGGGCCACAGTCTGATGATGGCCTTCACCCTGGGCCTGCAGCAGGGTTTCTTCCGCATGGAGCTGAAGAGAGTTCCCCCCCTCTCCTACGAGGAGCTGATGGAGAGGGCGGCGAGAGAGGTCGACGGGGAGGCGTCGAATCCGGAGTTCGCAAGAAAGCTGGCCAGATGGGCCACCGAGGAAGAGAAGGAGTCGAAGGGAGGAAGAGCGCAGGAGAATAGAAGAGGGGAGCCCAGGCAGAGGGAGCAGAGGCAGCTCCAAGGACAGCAGCCGGGGTGGGGGCGTCAGGAGCCCGACCGTAGGCTGGGCTGGAGACCAGAGTGGCAGGGGCAGGGGCCACGGAGGGGGTACTTCGGAAGGGGTCACTATCAGGGGAGGCAGGACCAGTTCCACCCACCGGGCTGGAGGTAGGGTCAGAGGCCTCGGCTCCCCGATCAGGAGGAGGCCATGGCCATAGCTCTGGGATCAAGGAGGGGGATCATGAGAAGGAGGAGAAGGGAGTTCAGCTTGGAGCTGCCCTATTGCGACTTCCATCAAGAAGAGGGGCACGCAACAGCCACGTGCCCGGAATTCCTGGAAATGAGAGGGAATAGGGGGCGGCAGCAGCAGCAGGAGGAAGCGCGGCAAGAAGTGAGGATCGAGGAGGTCCTGCCTCGGGCGGAGGAGGATCGTTGTGAAGACCGGGTGGATGTCGGGACCCGAGGAGGGATCAGAGTGATCCACGGGAGAGTGGGGATCGAGGCTTCCCGCAAGGCGAGCCTCCACACCATATACCGGCGGAGCGTCGCCTCTACGTCCCAAACCCCGCCGCCAGAGGAGAGGATCACCTTCTCCAGAAGTGATATGCCAGACCACAAGGATCCGTTCTGTGATGCGCTGGTCATCAAGGCCGCCATCGAGAATTTCACTGTCTCTCGGATCCTCGTGGACAATGGGAGCTCCGTGAACGTCGTCTTCAAAAAGGCATTTGACGCGATGCAGGTGGAGGCTAAGATGGTGTTGGCCTCTGACGGGCCCTTGTTCGGGTTCTCGGGAGAGAGGAAGGAAGTAGAGGGAGGAGTTGGCCTCCATGTCACCCTGGGGGGGCAGTCCCGAAACTGCAAGTTCGTCATCGTGGACGCCCCCAGCAGCTACAGCGCAATCTTCGGGAGGCCCCTGATCAGCGCCTTCCGCTGCGTCCCCTCATCTTTCCATCAGTGCCTGAAGTTCAACGCTGAGGGGGTGCAGGTCAGGGTTAGGGGAGACCCAAAGGTGGCGCGGGAGTGCTACGTCACCGCGGTGAACACCATCTCTTGGCAGGAAGGAGCCGAGGAGATGGGGCGGAGGATGGAGAAGGTCGAGCAGGAAGCAGGAGGGGTGGAGCTGGGAGTGAAGGACTGCGCAGAGAAGGCGGCAGGAGGAGATCTGGAGGAAGTGGCCGAAGTAAGGGCTGTGGGAGGAGAGATGGAGGTAGAGGTCCACGTTCCGGAGGAAGGGGACGCCGAAGGATGGGGGGAGCGATCCAGGCTGGAGGCGGCGGAAGAAGTGGTGGAGCTGGAGGTGCTCACCCGGGGAGGAAGGATGGAGAAGATCCGCGTCAGCGGAGGGCTGACCCTGGAGGACCAAGGCAGGATGCTGGAGTGCATCCAGAAGAACGTGGACATCTTCGCCTGGAACGCCGCGGAGATGCCGGGGGTTGACGCGGATATGGCCTGCCACCGCCTCAACTTGGACCCGGAGACACGCCCCGTCCAGCAGAAGAAGAGGTCCACGGCGGACAAGCTGGCGGAACCCATCAGGGAGGAGGTGGCGAAGCTTCTCAAGGCCGGCTTCGTGTCCGAGATTCAGTACCCCGGCTGGGTCTCCAACGTCGTGATGGTTAAAAAAGGAGACGGACGTTGGCGAATGTGTATCGATTTTTCATTACTCAATAAAGCTTGTCCTAAGGACTGTTATCCTTTGCCTCGGATCGACGCGCTGGTTGACTCAGCCGTCGGCTTTTCTGTAATGAGTTTTTTAGATGCCTTTTCAGGTTACCATCAGATCAGGATGCACCCCCCGGACATTAAAGATGTCTCGTTCATCACAGGGGACGGTTGCTACTGCTACAAGATGATGTCATTCGGGTTGAAGAACGTTGGGGCCACCTACCAAAAGATGATGGATAGGGTCTTTAAGGAGCAGAAGGGGAGGAATTTGGAGGTGTACGTGGACGACCTCATGATCAAGAGCCGGGATGTGGACTCCCACCTCCGGGACCTGGAGGAGACGTTCGCCACCCTGCACAGATACAAAATGCGGCTGAATCCCCTTAAGTGTGTTTTTGGGGCTAGCCGGGGAAAGTTCTTGGGGCATCTCCTCACCCCCGCGGGGGTCGAGCCGAATCCAGACAAGGTCAAGGCCATCTTGGAGCTAGGGTCCCCGTGGAATGCAAAGGAGGACCAACGGTTGACAGGGAAGCTAGCAGGACTGAGTCGCTTCCTTTCTCAGGCAGGGGAGAAGTGCTCCCCCTTCTTCAAAACGCTGAGGGGAGGCCAGAGGTTCGAATGGACCAAGGAATACGAGGAGGCGTTCCAGGCCCTCAAGGCGCAGTTGACACAGGCCCCGCTGCTCCAGGGGCCGAAGTAGGGTGAGGATTTGTTCTTATATCTCGGGGTCGGGGCAGAGGCCTTGAGCTCCGTATTAGTGCGTGAAGAAGGGAAGAGGTAGCTCCCTATTTATTATGTCAGCCGGGTCCTGAGGAAGGCCGAGCTCCGGTATCTGATCTTGGAGAAGCTTGCATTCGCACTAATCGTCTCGGCTCGGAGGCTATGACCTTACTTCCAGGCACACTCGATCCGAGTAGTGACCGACCATCCTCTCCGCAACATCTTCGAGGGGGTGGAGCATTCAGGCCGGCTGGCCAAGTGGTCGGTGGAGCTAAGCGAGTTCGATGTCTCCTTCGTTCCGCGGCTCTCGATCAAAGCTCAGGCGATGGCTGACTTCCTGGCCGACTACGTGGTAGAAGTAGCGGAGGAGGAGCTCACCCGACCGACTCCTTGGAAGGTGAGGGTGGATGGAGCCTCAGGAAGGCATTCTCTCGAAGTAGGAGTGGTTCTGGAAAGCCCTCAAGGGACTCAGATTGAGCAGACGGTGGTGGTGCATTTCCCCATTACCAACAACCAGGCCGAGTACGAAGCAGTGATAGCAGGGCTGCGCCTGGCCAGGGAGTTGGGGGTGCTGGATGTGGAGGTCCTAACCGACTCCATGGTGGTGGCTTCCCAGATCAACGGGGAGTTCGAAGCAAGGGATCCCGCTTTGAAGTTATACTTGGCCAAAGTGAAGGGGGTCATAGGGACCTTCCAGACCTTCTCCATCCGACACGTGCCAAGGGAAGAGAATGAACAGGCCGACCAACTAGCGAAGCATGGCCTCCGGATGGGGGGCACCATCACCGACCTGTTCTGCCCCTCCATCGGAGAGGGGGAGCTCTTGGAGATCGATCAGCATCCTTCGTGGATGGATCCAGTAGTAGTTTTCCTCTCCACGAGAGAGTATCCAGAGGGAGTAGACAGGAAGAAGCTGAGGCACAAGTCCGCTTACTACCTCCTTAAAGACGGGCAGCTATACAGGAAGACCCTCTCTGGGATGCTGGCTCGCTGCGTAGCCGAGGGTGAGGCGCAGAGGATCTTGGAGGAGGTCCACTCCGGGGAATGTGGGAGTCATTCCGGGAGTCGGACCCTGGAGGGAAGGATAGTCAGGCAAGGATATTTCTGGCCCACCCTGGGTCGAGACGCCGCGGAGTTCGCAAGGAGATGTCACAAGTGCCAGCTGTTTGCCCCCCTCCAGATACAGCCGGCCCAACAACTCAAGAGTATCACGGCCCCCTGGCCCTTTGCAATCTGGGGAATGGATTTGGTTGGACCATTCCCCCAGGCCAGCGGCCAGAGAAGGTTCCTCCTAGTGATGATCGACTACTTCTCAAAGTGGATGGAGGTGAAGGCGTTGGCCAAGGTGACCTCCCAAGTGATCAGGAACTTTGTCTGGGGGGAGATCATCTGTCGCCATGGGGTGCCCCAGGCCATCGTCACCGATAACGGACCCCAGTTCGCCAGTGCCGAGTTCACCAGCTTCTGCGAGCAGCTTGGAATCGACCTCAGGTTCGCCTCGGTCCACCACCCCAGGACCAACGGGCAGGTGGAGGCCGCGAACAAGATCATCGTCAATCTCCTCAAGAAGAAGGTGGAAAACTTGAGGGGGAGCTGGGTGGAGCAACTCCCCGCCGTTCTTTGGGCCCTTAGAACCACCCCTAACACGGCCACGGGGGAGACCCCCTTCAAGCTCTCCCATGGGTGCGAGGCGGTGCTCCCCATAGAATTTGAAGTCCAAACACCGCGAGTCAGGACGGCCAGAGAGGGCCGAGAGGAATGGCAAGCCGAGAACGAGGAGGAGCTGAGACTCTCCCTTGACATGGTGTAAGAGTTGAGGGACCTTTCGGCCATCCGACAGGAGGAGGTCAAAGGGAGGATGGCAAAGTACTTTGACAAGCATGTCAGGGTCAAACAGTTCGCAGAGGGGGACCTGGTGCTGAAGAAGGTGGACGCGGCAGGGAGGTCAGCATCCGTAGGAAAGCTCAACCCCAGCTCGGAGGGGCCATTCATTGTGAAGGAAGCTTTGAAGTCAGGGGGCTATCGGCTCCAAAACGTAGAGGGCGAGACCCTGAGTCTCACCTGGAGTGGAGACGACCTGAAGAGGTTTTTTCCCTAAGCACCTGTAAGCAACACGATTTGTTATAATGAAGCCCTTTTTCTCCCCCCCCCCCTCCAGGATTGTCATATCCAGCTTGCATAGAGAATTGGAATGAGTTTGGACCCCGAGAAGATCCCGCTGCCAGGCTCTCACCTAGCTGGCAGGGCCGGAAGTCACTCGGTGTCATCCCTGGCCTCGAGAAGATCCCGCTGCCAGGCTCCCACCTAGCTGGCAGGGCCGGAAGTCACTCGATGGAATGAGTTTGGACCCCGAGAAGATCCCGCTGCCAGGCTCTCACCTAGCTGGCAGGGCCGGAAGTCACTCGGTGTCATCCCTCGCCTCGAGAAGATCCCGCTGCCAGGATCCCACCTAGCTGGCAGGGCCGGAAGTCACTCGATGGAATGAGTTTGGACCCCGAGAAGATCCCGCTGCCAGGCTCTCACCTAACTGGCAGGGCCGGAAGTCACTCGGTGTCATCCCTAGCCTCGAGAAGATCCCGCTGCCAGGCTCCCACCTAGCTGGCAGGGCCGGAAGTCACTCGATGGAATGAGTTTGGACCCCGAGAAGATCCCGATGCCAGGCTCTCACCTAGCTGGCAGGGCCGGAAGTCACTCGGTGTCATCCCTAGCCTCGAGAAGATCCCGCTGCCAGGCTCCCACCTAGTTGGCAGGGCCGGAAGTCACTCGATGGAATGAGTTTGGACCCCGAGAAGATCCCGCTGCCAGGCTCTCACCTAGCTGGCAGGGCCGGAAGTCACTCGGTGTCATCCCTAGCCTCGAGAAGATCCCGCTGCCAGGCTCCCACCTAGCTGGCAGGGCCGGAAGTCACTCGATGGAATGAGTTTGGACCCCGAGAAGATCCCGCTGCCAGGCTCTCACCTAGCTGGCAGGGCCGGAAGTCACTCGATGTCATCCCTAGCCTCGAGAAGATCCCGCTGCCAGGCTCCCACCTAGCTGGCAGGGCCGGAAGTCACTCGGTGTCATCCCTAGCCTCGAGAAGATCCCGCTGCCAGGCTCCCACCTAGCTGGTAGGGCCGGAAGTCACTCAATAGCATCTCCTCTCTGTCATAGATGGTGGCATCTTCTCGCGAGTACAGGCCAAAGGAGAAGTTGTACGCCTCCCCGCCGATGGTATCCTGCTCCATCCAGCTCGGCAGCAGGGTCGAGATCATCGCGCGGTTCGACTCCTTATCCCACGATAGGAGCGGGACGCCGAGCTCGTCCAGGTACCTCTCGCCGTAGCCGAAGTTACGATGCCCTCTCGGCACCGGCTCCGCAGCAACTTGAGACCCGTCCGGCGGCGCGGAGGTGCCCGCCGCCCTGACCGGGGAGTCGCTGGTCGAAGCAACCAGCGGGGGCGAGGGGCCCTCTGCCGGTAGGACCGCGGGAGCCTTGCCCTTCCTTTGGCTCGCGGTGGGTTGTTGATCCGCGGTCTTCGCGACCTTCGGCGGAGGGGCGGGCTGTCCGCCACCCGGCCGCTTCTTGGCCGGGACCGATGGGATGTCGCGCTGAGCGGCATCCGCAGCCTGAGCACGGGCGAGAACCCCGGGGGGAATCCGAGCGCTCTCGTAAGGGGGGTGCAGAGGGATGCCGCGCTCGCCTGTCAGAAAGAAGGGGTGAGATAAAGGAAGAGAGGGGGATAAGGCATAACAGAGGCGAGTGGCAAACCTCCCTCCGGCGGGACAGGAGCGAGGTCGTCAAGATGGCGGCGCGGGAACGCGACCTCAAAATTCTTCCCAGCAAAGAATGCGCACAAGTCTGCTTCATGGCCGCCTAAGCTGGGCGGCCGGTAGCTCGCCTCGCTAAGTTGCACCGGCGAGAAGGGGACGTTGCCGAAGTCCCCTTTGACGAACAGGAATTTCTTGAGCCAATTGTGACTCTTATTGACTGTCTCCCGTACCTTGAGGTGGGCGTTGGAGAAGTAGGCGGTCCCGTCTCGATTCGCCCGGAAGGAGAACAACTTCCGGAACACGGCGAGGCTGAACTCCACTCGCTCCTCGCGCAGGAAACAGGCGAACCCCACCATGACGGCGATGGAGTTCGGGGTCATCTGGCCTAGGACGACCCCAAAATACTTCAGCACCTGGCGCACCTCGGGCCACAGGGGAAGTCGCAGGCCCACCTCAAAATGAGCTAGGGGGATGGCGAGCTCGTCCCTAGATAAGTCGTTGATCTTTTCCCCTTCCCCGGGCCGTCTCGCAGAAAAACTCGGCGGCACGTGGTCGCTAAGAGCATCCAGGGACTCGCGCTCAGAGATGACGGCGCGAGGAAAATCATGCTCGGAGAAGGTCCAAGCGCACTTACTTCGTCCGTCCACGTCGTCGCCGCCTCCGCCCATTCCCATCAGATCGCCGTCGAACGTGCGAGACAGATCCAGAAGGCGAGCACAAGCAGTACTTCGCGGGGAACAGGAAGCGAGAGGGTTTAGAATCGGTGGGGAAATAAGGGCCTCCAAGGCCTATTTATAGGGAAAGAGAAAGGGCGGGAAACTTCCCGTCGAAAGAAGGGGTGCGGATAGCAAAAATCAGCCCGACGGTTCGACTTCCCCGCGCGCAACCGCACCGCAAAGGCCGATCAGGCGCGGTTCTCGCCCGGCCGCGTCCGCGGGAGACCCGAGCGGGCGAGTCTCGGCCCACACCCGCCCATGATTCAGCGCGAGTCGGGAGGCTCCCGCCTGGCGAGCCCCTCGGCTCGCCCCCGCCCCGATCGGCAGGTCAGGCAGAATGAACGCCTCCCCTACCCCATCCCGCAAAAAGTAAAAACAACAGCTTGGTAATTTCAAATACATCTCAGCAATAAAAAAGTTAGGCCCATATGCAGGCTAAAAGAGTCGCAGGCGATTACAAATACAAGGTAACTCTGAAATAATAGCAATCCCGCGGTATCCCGCAAGCGAGGGGCAGAAGGCTGGGTCAGTACTCGACCCATTTCCACCTGTGCCGCCGCTTCGTTCCCGATCGCGGCGGCACGCGAGGGTCGTGGTAATCGCGAACCGCCACCAGTTCCCGCTGAGCCAGGCCGACTTGCTCTGTGGCGCTCCTAAGATGCCCCTCGGCTCGCGTTATATGCACGCCCGGTGAAGTGACATCGTCGTCTTCCGCTTCGCGCAGAGGGCCCTCCAAGGCCGCGAGCCGGGCCTCAGTCTCGGCCTTATCTTCATCGACCCTCTTCACAATCTCCTGCAGCAGCAGCGTGTGTTTCTGGAACAGCCGCGTCACCTGCCTCTTCATCCCCACCGCATCGGTCGGGTCGCCCAGGTAATTGGAGACACTGTCCACGTCGGGCGGAGGCGAATACCCTTCGCTCATCTCGGTTTCAGGGGAGGCCCTGTTATAGCCTACAAACGGGGCGAGTCAGAAGGAGCGAGCAAGGGACAAAGCCAACGGCAAATACCAGCTCACCAGGGGTTGGCACGTCGCCCGCACCGACGGATGGGCGAGAAGAGCCCGGCCGACCCTGAAAGGTTTCTCCCTCGAGGGTCTCAAGAGACTTCCCCAGTCCGTGGGAAGCCGGCGGGCGGGGGGTTTCCGGAGGTGGGCGGTCCAGACCTGGGGAACTAGCGACCCTCTCAGGCGACAGGGGAGGGGGGTGATCCTCTCCCCGGATCCCCACCTCTTCACAGGGAATTACCTGCAAAACAAAAAATCAGAGATACAGCGATAATCCGCGGAAGGCCATGTACCCCAGGGACGACCTCAACACCCGCCGCCGAGCTGGAGGCCGGACAGTCACCCGCCAGAGACCGCCTAACGATCTTTCCCCTCGCCGGCCTAAAAAGAGGGTCGGGGGACCCACGTGCTAGCCAAGGGGCGGCCTCGAGGGCCTCCTCCTGAGTCTTCAGGACCGCTGCCTCCAGGCGAGCTCGCACCTCTTCGCTGACCGGCATCGAGAAACTAAAGTCTGCTCAAAGAAAATAAAGGGGTCTAGGGAGCCTCCTCCAGGGGTCAGCGGTATGTATTTATAGCCGGACAGTGGGGGCCCACCAGAAGATTCCCTGCCAGCTCAGCACAGTGCTCGCCGAACACGCGGGTTGGATGTTTCTTCCCGAGCTTGAATCAAGCTCAAAAAGAGCGGGAATTGTGTACAACCCCGTGTCCGGCGAGCGGGTCCCGCCAGAGAGGTTGAGCAGACCTGGTCCCGCGACCCGCACACGAACGGCAAAACAGACAAACGGCAGAAGGGCTGGCCCGCTCCCGCCCATTTCAGGCGAGCGAGCCGGCGAGGCGAGCGAGCAGGTCGCGCGAAGAGTGGCCAAAGCAGATAAGTTTGGCGACCCGCGACTGGCGAGTCGATCGGGGTCGCGGTGACCGCCAGCCAACCCCCACACGCGACCTGGCTGCCGGTCCGCCCGACAGAAGACAGGCAGCTCGCCCGGCTCGGCTCGCACTCGCCCAGGGAGGATGGACGAGCCACGAGAGCCAGGTCGCGCCCGCCTCCCGCGAAGGGGAATTGAAGGCGAGCTGACTCCCCAGGGGTGCGAATAGCTACTCAGAACAGCGGAGCCTCGCTATTGGCAGACCAGGTTGGACTGCGCATAGCTGCTCAGGACAGCGGAGTTTGGCTGTTGGCAGACCCGACCAAGGGCTTTTTGGTATTTCCAGGTCAGTTCTTTTGGTTATTGGCAGTTCAGATTCTGAAAATCTATAAATAAGACCCAAGGGGTACCTCAGAGGACACGCTTTCAGTGCCTCCTGACTCTCATTTTCGAGTGCTCTTTGAGGGTACCTTAGCTCGGCTTCTGGCTAAGGAGGGGAAGCGCTCAGAGATCTTCCGGGTTTGTGGAGGGACCTCCCTGCCGAGCCCTTGGGTCTGTTCTTTCTTGTCTCTTTCGTCGTTTTTCTTGCAGGAGCAAAGTAGGCGCGAGACCACCCCTTCCCCAAGGGTCGAACTCCACAAGAGGCCGGATTCCGGTTTCAACACATGGTATCAAGATTTGTCTCTAAACCTAATAAACTCCATCTTAATGAAGCAAAGAAAATTTTGCGTTGTATCCAAGAGACAAAGCAGTATGGGCTTCACTTTGCCCAGAATCTCAACTCAACCCTTATCGGCTACAACGACTCAGATTGGCGAGGCTCGCTGGACAACGAGAGAAGCACTGGAAGCTTCATATTCTTCCTTGGATCTAGCCCTAATGCCTGGAGTTCACAAAAGCAGCAGACTGTGACACTATCCCCAACAGAAGCCGAGTATATAGCTTTGAGTTCAGTAATTTGTGAAGAAATTTGGTTGAGAAGGATGTTAGAAGAATCAACAGAGAAAGAGTTGAAGGGAACTTTGCTCCGATGCGATAATATCTTAGCAATAGTCCTATCAAAAAATCTTGTGTTCCACAATAAGAGTAAACACATTGAGATTAAGCACCATTTCATCCGGAAGAAGGTTGAAAGTGGTGAAATCTGTCTGGAACACTGCTCATCTGAAACCAGATTGCGGACATTTTTACTAAGCCCCCCCCCCCCCAACAAACGACAATTTGCGGAACTTCGTTAAAAGCTGAAGCTAGTTGCGCACTTGTGCCTCTAGTTCAAGAGGGGTGTTGGAAACCTGAACCAGACAGCATATTAACGTTCTCTTGCATCCAAAGCATCATGTTATTGGGAACTAAATAATATTTCTTGCTTTAATCTTCCTTATAAAACCTTGTATCTCAGTCAATGTTATCTTATCTCCTATGCTAATGAAATTAGTCTTCTCCAGTTTCTACTTCTTCTTATTTCCATCAATATATAAGAGAGCAAGATAATCATTTTTATCTAACACGTCTGTGGCTGGACGCCTGACCTATCGTCGTCGTTCCACACAGCCTCACCCATGCGGCCGTGAGAGCACGTGCAAGAGCATCCTCAAGTCAGCCGAAAGTTTACTGAAGTAGATTCGTCGATCTCTGTTCGACGAAAATGACTTCACTCACAGAGAGTTCGTCGAACTCCGTTCGACGAACATCTCAAGAACTTTCCCCAGTTCGTCGAACTCTGTTTGACGAACTTTGGCAAATTCATCGAGTACAGACAGAAACTAAACTAAGTCTTCTTCATTGATCATTCCAAGCTGATTTATAAAGAACAAGTAATTTCTCTCATCCAGAGGTTTGGTGAATATATCAGCTCTTTGTAAATCAGTGTAGATATAGACAAGTTTAATTTTATTTTTGTCTACACGCTCTCTAATGAAATGATGTCTAATGTCTATATGTTTAGTCTTACTATGATGGACTGGATTTTGTGCTATGGCTATAGCACTTGTGTTATCACATAAGAGAGTTGAATTATTTAAGTTGAAGTCATAATCCAGTAGTTGATTCTGAATCTACAACATCTGTGAACAGCAGCTGTCAGCTGCAATATACTCTGCTTCAGCAGTTGAAGTGAACACAGATGATTGTTTCTTACAGAACCAAGACACTAATCTCATCCCAAGGAACTGGCAAGTTCCTGAGGTGCTTTTTTTGTCCACCATGCATCCTGCAAAATCAGCATCTGAATATCCAGTTAACTCAAATTCTGACTCAGTAGGATATTATAGGACTATACTAGGACAACTCTTTATATATCTCAAAATTCTTTTAAAGAAAATTAGGTGAGATTCTTTAGGGTTCACCTGGAACCTAGCACAAAGTCATGTGGCAAACATAATATCAGTCTGCTTGTTGTAAGATATAGTAGGGACCCAACAATGCCCCTATATAGTTTCTGATCTACAGGTTTCCCATGTGCATCAGAGTCTATTACAGCATTTATAGTCATGGGTGTTTTCTTTGCTGAGGCATCAGCCATCTCAAACTTCTTTATAAGCTCTTTAGCATATTTATCTTGGGAGATGAAGATGTCATCAGGGAGATGCTTCACTTGGAGACCAAGGAAGTAAGAGAGTTCACTCATGCTACTCATTTCAAATTTAGAATGCATGAGGTCAGAAAACCTCTTGCATAATTTGGAGTCAGTAGACCCAAATATGATGTCATCCACATATATTTGTACTAACAAGGTTTGATCCTTATGATGTCTAGTGAATAAACCTACTATGCCTCTAATGAATTTATGCTCTATCAAAAAGCTAGCAATTTAAATACATGATAAGGATGAGTTGGAGAGACAAAACCTGGAGGTTGTTCAACATAAACCTCTCTTTTAAGTACTCCATTCAGAAATGCACTCTTCACATCCATCTGATACACCTTGAATTTCTTGTAGGCAGCATAGGCCAGAAAAATTCTGATGGCCTCTAACCTTTCAACTGGTGCAAAGGTTTGATCATAATTTATGTCTTCTTCTTGCCTGTATCCTTGAGCAACAAGCCTAGCCTTGTTCCTCACAATTGTACCTTGGGCATCTAGTTTATTTTTGTATACCCATTTGGTTCCAATGACTGGGTAGTCTTGGGGTCTTGGAACCAAATCTCAAACTCTGCATCTCTCAAATTGATTTAGTTCCTATTGCATAGCAATGATCCAGTGGGGATCCTGCTCAGCATCATGAATGGATTGAGGCTCAACTTGAGAGAGAAATCAAGAATGCATCAAGTCTTGGTTGAGTTGATGCATTGTCTGTACACCTGCTGACATGTCTCCAATCACTTGAGATCTAGGGTGATCCCTTAGTGTGACAAGATCATTTGGTGGAGTTAGTTCAGCAATAGCATTTTGAATTAATTCCTCTTGTGGAATTATATTTGTTGTTGGATAAGGTTGAATTTCTTCCAACTGTTCCTATTCACTATCTTCATCAACCTGTGGAGAAGGATGTGTTGGGGCCTCTTGGGTGAGGCTTAGTCCATCCAAATTCTCACACAAGTGAGGTACCTGCAAAATGTTATTGGTAGAAATTTTTTTCTCCTTGCAAGACATGTTAGCTTCATCAAATGTTACATGTATAGACTCTTCAATTTTTAAGGAGGATTTGTTAAATACCCTATGAGCTTTGCTTGCTTGGAAATATCCTAGAAAAATTCCCTCTTCAGCCTTCGCTTCAAACTTTCTAATATATTTTTTGTTGTTATTATGTATATAGCATATACAACCAAATACTTTAAAATAGGTGATTTTAGGTTTATTCCCTTTAAGTAATTCATAGGGAGTCCTATTCTTCAATTTATGTATTAAACTTTTATTCAAGACATAATTTGTTGTGCTTACAGCCTCTGCCCAAAAGGATAGGGGCATGTAAGCATCTGCAAGTAATGTACCTGCAGCTTCAATTAGGGTCCTATTTTTCCTTTCAGCTACCCCATTTTGTTGGGGAGTTCTATGATCTAAGAAGCAGTGTCTGATACCTTCCTTCTCACAGAACTCATGCATAAGAAGAGACTCAAACTATGTACCATGATCACTTCTAATCAATGCAACATGAGTAGAGTTGTAACACCCCCATCTGTCGCATGGCATATAACAGAAGGTCCAGCTGGAACCCGACGTCATATACCACAGACAGTCGGAAGGGTTACCAAATGAATATTCAAACTATCCAATTAAGACTACTCGTCCTACACAGAGAATTCTAGTGGAAGCTTTTAAAATTAAAAGAACCCAAATCTTAAATCCAATACATATGAATGTCCACGACCACAACCACAGGAATGAAACTCAAAATACACTGAAAGGGGTACATGGCCTTATGGCCTTACAAATATTCTCTTAATACATACATGTCATACATACATCGGCTCGCAGGCCGGCCACACATGATAAAATAAAAACAACTATTCTATTTAGCCTTCAAGGGCCAGCACAGCAACATGGGCTCCAGCCCGCTATTTGGTACTCGTCTCCACAGCACCTGCAAGCACAATTCCACCGCACGGTGGCAAACAAAGCAACGGTCAGCCAAAAGCCAACGCAACTATACTACGCAACAGGTGTAGGCTCGCACGGCCAAACACCTTGTACACTCAGGGCACATTAACGGTGAATCCTGAACAATCAGCGTCTTCACCACCATCCCAAGGATGGCAACCAAGTGAGCATTTAGCCTTTCTGACCACCGTCTAAGGCTTCCGACTATGCCTACGACCAGCGCCCTTTTCGGATTTCTCGCACCGTACCACATAGCCTAGGTCCAATTTCACTTGCCCGTTGCTCACGCCGCATATACACTTTAAGTCCTACACGCGGGCCAAGCTTCTCTCGGATCCCAAAATTTCCAAAACAATCTCGTAACCCAGTTATGATCAAGGCCGGTTCCCAGACCGCCAAGTTAGCAGAACACGTTTCCGCTCAGTTTTCTGGGTGCGCCTTGAAGCTAACCTCCAAGGATCCCTACTGCAATCTACCGCGTAGAAACCCGAAAAAAACCCAAAGCACGGAGTCTTCTCCGGCAAAATCATATCAAATGCAACATCACCGATCCAGACAATACACGTCCGGGTAGGCTTCACACACAATGCATATGCCCGTACTTACGATTCCGGACTCTATATGCAATACAAGGGGGACTATTCACATCAACCTCAAGGAACACCACATACTCACCGCACACTCGCGGGAGCGGGATTCCCTATGCAGAAAGAAAGAGATTCACATGCTCAAGTAGAGAATCGTTACCCTTGTAGTCCGTTTTGGCGCCATGGAAAAAACTACACGGATAGAACTCTTCGCAACGAACTTTCCTCCACGGATCCGCTCTCAGATCTCGAAACGGTGCTCTGATGCTCCGCCGGTGGCCGGAATCCCTTCCTTCTTCCTCCTCTTTCCAACTCCTTAAGAGAGAGAATGGTGGGAGAGAAATGAAGGATTAACTCCCCTATTCCCGGCCTTAACAGAGCAAGAAACCATCTGGGTCATTGGATCTTAATTAAAGAAAATGAACGGCTCAGATCTGCTCGAAAATCTCCAGACCTGGGCCGAACACGGCTTGGCACACGGCTGTGTCCCAGGCCGTGTGCCTCGATCCAGGCACGATCGTCGACCACAGAAAAGACACACGGGCTCAGACACGCCCGTTTCCAACCTGACACGCCCGTGTCGGGTCTCTCGACACGCCCGTGTCTGGGGGCGTGTCACGCATAACCGCCACGCCAACCGACACGACCCAACTGCACACGGGTACGGACACGGGTAAGCACACGCCCGTGTCCAATGACACGCCCGTGTCATCCAGCCGTGTTCCTGGCCGTGTCCTTCTCGGGATGAAAACGGCCAAAAATTCACCAGCCAGACACGGCCTTAGACACGCCCGTGTCCTAGGCCGTGTACCCCTAAACAGGCACCAAAATCCCCTTTTTCGCGACCGACTCAAATACAATTTTCGGGGCGTTACAAATCTCCCCCACTTAAGGAATTTCGTCCCGAAATTAAGTAAAGGTACACAAATCTAAATAATACCTGAGTGGAATAACTCAGGGTATTCCTCCAACATAGCTTGCTCTCGCTCCCAAGAAAGCTCCTCACGTCCGCAATTGTCCCAACGGACTTTAACCATTCGGATCTCCTTGTTGCGGAGTCGTTTGACTGCAACATATTCAATACGTACTAGCTTGACCCTTGTTGTCAACTCATAATCAACCGGTACTTGATTGTCCGCAATGATCTGCGAAGGCTCTTGCACTGCCTTACACAACACCGACACATGGAACACGTCATGCAGCCCACTCAATTTCGCTGACAGCTCCAATCTATACGCCGCCTCGCCAACACGCTCCAGGATTTCAAATGGTCCAAGGTATCTCGGACTCAGCTTCTTCAGGTGTCGAACCCACGATACACCCTTGAACGGCTTGATTTTTAGATACATCATGTCGCCAACATTGAACTCCACGTTCCTATGTTTGGCGTTATAGTACTTTGACTGTCTATCCTGAGCGATCTTCAACCTTTCCTAAATTGTCCGCACCATTGAAGTGGCGTCTTCCACCGCTTGGCGTTTATACAACTTTGATTCGCCTGCCTCCAACCAAGACAACGGCGTACGACACTTTCTCTCGTACAAGGCTTCGAAAGGCGACATTCCAATACTTGCCTGAAAGCTGTTGTTGTACGCAAACTCCACCATGTATAGGTGATCCTTCCAATGCTTTCCGAAATCTAGGATGCACATGCGAAGCATGTCCTCCATAGTCCTGTTGACCCTCTCGGTCTGACCATCCGTCTGTGGATGAAAGGCTGAGTTGAAACTCAGCTTAGTTCCCAACATACCATGCACCAACCTCCAACCCTTCGACGTAAAGCGTCCATCTCGGTCACTATCAATACTGCGGGGCACACCATGTAATCGTACAATATTCTCCACGTAGAATTTGGCTAACTTTTCCACCAGATCTTCCTTCCTTTTCGGAATAACGTGTGACACCTTTGTCAACCTATCTATGACCACCCAAATGGCGTCGTTTCCCTTCTACGACTTCGGCAAACCATGCACAAAATTCATAGATATGTCATCGAATTTCCATTTTGGGATAGGTAGGGGCTTCAAGAAACCTCCGGGCTTCTGGCATTCCGCCTTAACCAATGCACAAGTACGGCACTTGGCCACATAAAGTGCTACATCCTTCTTCAAACCCGGCCACCAGAATAATTTCTTCATGTCTTTATACATCTTCGTGCTTCCCGGGTGGATTGAGTACTTGGTATGATGAGCCTCATACGTCAATTCCTCCCGAAGATTATCTGTACTAGGAACGCATAGGCGACCGTCCTTCCTTAGCAAACCATCTTCAACAACAAACTGGGAATTTGACTCTCCCAAAGATTCTTCCAAGATCTGTTTCATGCTGTTATCCTGAACCAAAGCCTGCCGAACTCTATCCGCTAGGTCACACTGCACCTCTGTCCAAAACAGTTTCACCTCGGCACTAGACTGCTTGTCGACGCAAGATATCTCCAAAGCCTCCAACTCATGGACCAATCTCTCATCATGTACCGATAACCAGTTGGCCTGCGCCGGAGTCTTGCGACTCAACGCATCCGCCACTGCATTTCCTTTCCCAGGCACATAATGAATCTTGAAGGGTGTAGTCCCCTAAGAACTCCATCCACCTCCACTGCCTCATGTTCAGATCCTTTTGGTCCAATAGGTACTTCAAGCTCTTATGATCGGTGTAAATATTGACCTTCACACCATACAGGTAGTGCCTCCAAAGCTTTAGAGCAAATATCACGGCCGTTAACTCTAAGTCGTGGATCGGATAATTCCTCTCATGAACCTTCAGTTGTCGTGAACCATAGGCTATCACTCTCCCTTGCTGTAACAGAACACAGCCCAAACCTTTACCCGAAGCATCACTATAGATCTCGAACCCTTCGGTTCCAACTGGCGAACATAAAATAGGCGTTGTGGTCAACCGCCTCTTCAATTCCTCAAAAGTCTGTTCGCACTCCGGAGACCACACGAACTTCTGATCCTTCCTAGTCAACGTCGTGAGTGGTAGCGCTATCCGCGAGAAGTTCTCTACGAAGCGCCTGTAGTAGCCAGCAAGCCCCAGAAAACTCCGGACCTCTGCCACTGTAGTCAAAGCAGGCCACTCTCGTATCGCCACTATCTTCGCCGGATCCACAGCTATCCCTTCTCCACTAACAACATGACCAAGGAACGCTATCGAGGATAACCAGAATTCATACTTGGAGAACTTAGCATACAACTGATTCCTCCTCAATGTCTCCAACACCATGTGTAGATGATTGTAATGGTCCTCTTCACACTGCGAGTACACCAGGATATCATCGATAAGTACTATCACGAAACGATCCAGGTACTCTCTGAACATCCTGTTCATCAGATCCATAAATACGGATGGCGCATCCGTCAACCCAAACGGCATGATCGTGAACTCGTAATACCCAAACCGTGTATTGAACGCTGTCTTTGGGATGTCGCTCTCCCTTATCCTCAATTGATAGTAATCGGACTTCAGATCTAACTTCGAATATACTGTTGACCCAACCAATGATCAAATAGGTCGTCAATCCTCGGAATCGGATACTTATTATTTTTCGTAAGCTTGTTTAATTCCCGGTAGTCGATACAAAGTCTCAAGCTCCCATCTTTCTTCTTAACGAAAAGAACCGGTGCGCTCCAAGGCGACGAACTTGGACGCACATATCCTTGCTCCAACAACTCTTGCAGTTGCACCTTTAACTCCGCCATCTCTTTTGGCGCTATACGATATAGAGAGCGAGACACCGGTTTGGCCCTACACCGAACCACCTTAACCACATGAGGGGCAGACATCATCGTCTTACTCAACCCCCTTTCACGCCCGCACTTGTCGTCTCATGACTAGCTCTCAACTGACCCACTAGCAACTTTGATCAGCGTATGTCTGCTGCTCCAAGAGCCTGACCATACTAAAGATCACGTTGAACTCTCCTAGCGGTAGTAACAATGCTTACAAATCAAACTATTGACTCACAATCTAGACCTAAACGCAACAGATTCTATCAGCGCGCATTGAGTACCATAAGACAACAACATCTCTGAAACGTCTTTTGCCATCGAAAGAGGTATTCCGACGTGCAAAACAATTCCTTTGGGCAAACCGAGACGCGAAGCCCCCTTTAACGAACGGTGCTCCCGCCGGATAAACGAAATTTAGAACAAAGCTTAGCACAAGTGGTTCTAGGCTAACATGCACAAAGGCAACAAGTGTCTAAAGCTAAATGCTAGAATTCTAAACCTTACCTGTCACCACGACCGCGTGCTTTCTGGCCTCTTGCTGACCCAGGCTGTACACTTCAGACTTCCTCTCGGACTTTGCACGTCCGCTCCAACACTCACGAGCAAAATGCCCCGTCTTCCCGCAGATATAACAAGCACCCAAGGTTCGGCCTGTAGTTTCCCTTGAAGCACCAAAAGGGGGGCTGGACCCGAAGTCCTAGACTTCTTATACCACCTATGATATCCAGACTTTGAGGTAGCCGGCATTTTGAACTCTGTTTTCTTGGCACTAGAGTCCTCAACCGCTCCTGACGTAGATTCCTTAGTCTTCTGAGCAGCATCTCGACAAGCTTGGAAAGATTGCCCTTTCTTGCCACGAATATGACAGTTAAAAGTAACCTTGCTAGTCGATGATCTACCCTTCTGCTTCGGCGTTCTGCGAGATGCACCCCTCATAGGACTTGTAGGGTTCGATACCCTACTCACTGGTATCTGGTGAAGTTTCCCCATATCTACTTCCAAAGATCTAGCCGACTCCACCAAGGCTCGGAATCCCAATAGTTTTGGTCCTAGCAGTAGGATTTGTAGCTCACCACGCAGCCCATTATAGAATCTATCAACTATAGACTGTTCATTCTCCAATTCAAAGCATGTGTAGCGGCTTATCAAAAGAAACGCCTGCAAATACTCATCAACCGAGTGCGTACCCTGCACTAAGGACATGTTCAACTGTTGGCCTGCTGGCCTTCTTAAAGTCCTTTGATCCAACACACCACCCGACATTGAAGTCATCACAGGGACAAAGGGTTGCACATTGCTTCCCTGTTGTGCACTAGTTACAGCGAGCACCACTTCAACAATCCTTCTTATGGTTTCAAACGATGGAGGGGTCTCAAGCACGTCGCTGGGTGCACTATAATCCTCAGAAACCAGACGTTCTGTCGGCTCTGCGCCACTCTCGGTCACCTATAGTCGTACAAAATATCAATAAGTGACTAAACAAAATTGCAAAAAGCAATTATAGGAACACGCAGGTTCCTCAAAACAAGTGTATTTTTCATTCCTAAGTGGACATTCATGGGTTCTTTTTGATGTTATAACGATGACGCACACAAGTGCTCACCACCACTTAAAAGAATTCGCCCACGAATTCATTCAAGCCTGACCGTAACCAGAAGTCTGATACCAAATTGTAACACCTCCATCTGTCGCATGGCATATAACAGAAGGTCCAGCTGGAACCCGACGCCATATACCACAGACAGTCGGAAGGGTTACCAAATGAATATTCAAACTATCCAATTAAGACTACTCGTCCTACACAGAGCATTCTAGCGGAAGCTTTTAAAATTGAAAGAACCCAAATCTTAAATCTCATACATATGAATGTCCACGACCACAACCACAGGAACGAAACCCAAAATACACTGAAAGGGGTACATGGTCATATGGCCTTACAAATGTTCACTTAATACATACATGTCTTACATACAACGGCTCGCAGGCCGGCCACACATGATAAAATAAAAACAACTATTCTATTTCGCCTTCAAGGGCCAGCACAGCAACATGGGCTCCAGCCCGCTATTTGGTACTCGGCTCCGCAGCACCTGCAAGCACAATTCCACCGCACGGTGGCAAACAAAGCAACGGTCAGCCAAAAGCTGACCAAATTATAACGACCCTGCCCCTTGCTCGGGACGGCGGTGCTCTTTCCCTGCATAACATTAGCCCAATAAAAAAATAAAGCACAACTATACTACGCCACAGGTGTAGGCTCGCACGGCCAAACACCCCGTGCACTCAGGGCACATTAACGGTGAATCCTGAACAATCAGTGTCTTCACCACCATCCCAAAGATGGCAACCAAGTGAGCATTTAGCCTTTCTGACCACCGTATAAGGCTTCCGACTATGCCTACGGCCAGTGCCCTTTTCGGATTTCTCGCACCGTACCACATAGCCTAGGTCCAATTCCACTTGATCGTTGCTCACGCCGCATATACACTTTAAGTCCTACGCGCGGGCCAAGCTTCTCTCGGATCCCAAAATTTCCAAAACAATCTCATAACTCAGTTATGATCAAGGCCGGTTCCCAGACCGCCAAGTTAGCAAAACACGTTTCCGCTCAGTTTTTCGGGTGCGCCTTGAAGCTAACCTCCAAGGATCCCTGCTGCAATCTACTGCGTAGAAACCCGAAAAAAGCCCAAAGTACGGAGTCTTCTCCGGCAAAATCATATCAAATGCAACATCACCGATCCAGACAATACACGTCCGGGTAGGCTTCACACACAATGCCTATGCCCGTACTTACAATTCCGGACTCTATATGCAACACAAGGGGGACTATTCACATCAACCCCAAGGAACACCACGTACTCACCGCACACTCGCGGGAGCGGGATTCCCTATGCAGAAAGAAAGAGATTCACATGCTCAAGTAGAGAATCGTTACCCTTGTAGTCCGTTTTGGCGCCATGGAAAAAACTACACGGACAGAACTCTTCGCAACGAACTTTCCTCCACGGATCCGCTCTCAGATCTCAAAACGGTGGTCCGATGCTCCGCCGGCGACCGGAATCCCTTCCTTCTTCCTCCTCTTTCCAACTCCTTGAGAGAGAGAATGTAGGGAGAGAAATGAATGATTAACTCCCCTATTCCCGGCCTTAACAGAGCAGGAAACCATCTGGGCCGTTGGATCTTAATTAAAGAAAACGAACGGCTCAGATCCGCTCGAAAATCTCCAGACCTGGGCCGAACACGGCTTGGCACACGGCCGTGTCCCAGGCCGTGTGCCTCGATCCAGGCACGATCGTCGACCATAGAAAAGACACACGGGCTTAGACACGCCCGTGTCCAACCTGACATGCCCGTGTCGGGTCTCTTGACACGCCCGTGTACGGGGGCGTATCACGCATAACCGCCACGCCAACCGACACGACCCAACTGCACACAGGTACAGACACGGGTAATCACACGCCCGTGTCCAATGACACACCCATGTCATCCAGCCGTGTTCCCGGCGGTGTCCTTCTCGGGATGAAAACGGCCAAGAAAATCACCAGCCAGACACGGCCTTGGACACACCCGTGTCCTAGGCCGTGTACCCCTAAACAGGCACCAAAATCCCCTTTTTCGCGACCGACTCAAATACAATTTTCTGGGCGTTACAAGAGTACTCAATATGTATGGTCTTGAGAAAATCTGAAAGAACTTTAAAGGTATCTGACTTAGATCTCAGAAAGAACACCCAAGTGAACCTTGAGAAGTCATCTACAATAACTAAAGTGTAAGATTTCCCTCCTAGGCTTTGTACAGCAATGGGTCCAAAGAGATCCATGTGTAGAAAATACAAAATCATAGGTGAATCACTTTTATTTACTAATTTAAAGCTATATTTAGTTTTCTTGCCTAGTTGACAAGCCTTGCAGAGACCTTCCTTCTTGTAGGGACCAGAAGGTAAACCTCTCACAAGGTTGTATTTTGATAGTCTAGCAATATTTTCCATGTTAACATGACCTAGCCTTTTATGTCATAGTTCATTCTGAGTACTAACTATATTAAGTAAGCAGATATCTGACTTGGCAGACTGAAAATCAACTAAGTAAATGTTTCCTTGTCTATTTCCAATTAAAATAATTTGTTTTTTTTATCAGAAATAGTGCAAGAAGTTGAGTTGAAATGTACCTGATAACCTTCATCACATAATTGACTTATGGAGATGAGGTTATGTTTGAGTCCCCTTACATAAGTCACTTTCTTGAAGGTGACTACTCCAATTTTCACTTCTCCATAGCCTTCTGACTGGCCACATTTTGAATAACCAAAGATTACCTTTGGTCCCAGCTTGGACTTGTAGTTGATTAAATTGTCCTTGCTGCCAGTCATGTGTTTGGAGCATCCACTGTCCAGGTACCATAGTTGATTAACTACTGGACAGCCCTTTTCCTGCAATGAAATCAGTTAGTTGTTCTTGACCCAGGTTACCTTGGGTCCTTTACATTACTGATATGAAAAACTAGATATCACAGAAAATTCTGGTTGAGATTTGTATCCTAATGGATGATATCTTCTGGGTGAAATTATCCAATCAGCTAATGGATTAAATGGTTTTTTGGATTTAATAAAATTGCTGTTATAGTTATAATTTTTGTTAAGTCTTTCTGGGTTCGATGAAATATTGTGAGTTCGTCGACCAGAGTTCGACGAATTGGGATGAGATCGTCGATCTCAGCTCAGAGAATGAACATGGTCATTTTCTGTGCCCCAAGTTCGTCGATCTCTGCTCGACGAACCATACAGAGTTCATCGATCGCAGTTAGACGAATAATTATAGCTAAAGTTTGCGTTCAGAGTTCGTCGACTAGAGTTCAACGAACTGGTCATATTTCGTCAATCTGAGTTCGACGAAATTTGCAAAACTTTATTTTTACTTGTTTTTTGGTTTCTGTTATTTTGATTTTTAAGGTTGGACATTTCTTATGTGATTTGTTTATTAGTTATTATCTCTTTGCCTTTAGCAGAAATAAACTTGATGGGGGTTGACAAAATATTCTTCTTAAGAATGGGGGGAAAACTTGATGAAAAACCCAAGCCCAGCTTGCCATTCAGTCTGGCATTTACAGTGCTTGTAATGTCCATCAGCTTGAGGCTTCTCCCATTGAGAGATTCCACAAGTTGTTTGGCCTCACATAGTTGTGTATTCAAGGAATTGATTAGTTCATTAGCTTGATTTAGTTCAGCCTTTAGCCTATTGTTTTCAGAGATAACATTTTCTTGGTTTCCTAGTTTTTCCCTAAGTATCTTAATTTCTTTTTCTGAATTTATCAAATCAATGCACATGATTTTAAATTCAGATTTAAATGAATCAGAACTATAATCAAAAGAAGAAAGTACCTGGTCAGCTTCTGATTCAGAAGCTCCTTCACTATCTGATTCTTCTTCATCTGAATGACTCCTAGAGGCATCAATGGCCATGAGGCAAACTTCTTTGGCCCTTGCCTCTTCTTCTTCTTCACTGGAGCTGGAAGATGAGGATTCATCTTCTGTTTCACTCCAGCTTTCAGCTACAAAGCCTTTCTCATTCTTTTTATATTTGCTGAAGGAAGGTCTGCTGATATGCTGTCTTCTAGAATCCTTCTCTCTTCACTTCTCCTTCTTCTGATTTTCTGGACATTCTGAGAGGAAGTGTCCAAGTTCCCTACAGCCAAAGTAAACCACTTCTCTAGTGGGGGTTTTGTCATAACTTGGCTTGTCATCCAATCTGGATGACCCCTTCCTGAAGTCTTTCATTGTCATCTTGTAAAATCTTTTGGCAAGTAGACCCATGAGCTCTTCATTTATTGTTGGAGTCTCTGTCTCCTCAGCAGCTTTGAATGCAATGTTGTGCTCCTTCCTTGCTGGTGGAGGTGTTCTTTGCTCAGCTGCCTCTCTAGATTTGATGAGCTGCTCATAGGACTTTAGCTTTCCCAAAAGAGATTCAGTGGAAATCTCATTTAGGCTCTGGGCCTCCTTGATGAGCCAGATCCTTGAATCCCATGAGCTTGGGAAGCACATAAGGATTTTGTCATTCACCTCTGTGAGGGTGATGTCCTTATACAAGGTCTTTAGCTCATTGATGATTGAGCTCAACCTATTGTACATGTCAGCTACTGATTCTGCTTCCTCCTTCTTGAAATTCTCATATTGGGATATGAGATTGGATCTCTTATTCTTTCTTTCATCAGCAGATCCAGCCACCATTTGATTGAGGGAATTCCAAATGGCTTTGGCTGATGTACATTCAGCCACTTTTTGAAAAATGTCATCTAACATTGTTTGGGCCAGAATGTTCATGGCCTTGGCATCAGCAATTTTTGCCTTCTTCTGGGCCTCAGTCCACTCAGGTGGTGGAACTGCATTTATGCTTGAGGGTTATGTAGAGGTAGTGCTTGAGGAGGACCTGGTATAATGGAATTGAAAATATTCTCATCAATAGAGTTCATGTATAACTTGATTCTTGCCTTCCAGATGGCAAACCTATTTAGGTTGCAAACTGGAGGTCTGGTGCTTGCATAATCTTTGTTCTGTGACATGCTGTGTGTGAATATCTAATAGAAATTAAAAGACAGATATAACTCAGAATCTTTGGTTCAAGGATTAGCTTATACAACCAAAGGAATCCAGGCTCTGATACCAATTGAAAGTGAGGGGTTAGATCAGGAATACTCTAGAGTGGGGTGAATATAGTATCTTTAAATTTTTAAGACTTTTTGTTATAAATAAAACTTATGAATTAAACAATCCTAAGTTAAGTTAATCTACCACAGGTGCTGTAGAAAATAAACTAAACAAACACAAACAGCAAACCTAACTGGCACAGCCACAGCAAGAACAAAAAGAAAGAGCAACCAGAAAACACAAGAATTTATAGTCGTTCCCCAACCTGGGTACATCCACTCCTCTACCACCCTGGTAGGAATCCACTCAGATTTTTGATCAGGTGTCTGACACCAATGAGCTTTTGATCAAGTGCTCAAAAACCAAACCTCAAGTCTTTTGATCAGGTGACTTGCAACCAGGAATAACTTTTGAAGGGAGTTAAGAACCCTTTTTACAGTGGGGGATGAGAGATTGATTTTGTCTTCTCTTTCTCAAATACACTCTGAGAAGACTTATGTGGATCTTGATGTTAGTAAAGGCTCCCCCTGAGATGTAGAATGGTTCATGAAAGATGGAGCTTTGCTGCAGGGTGATAGGCCTTCACACTTGTAGACTTGACCAGATGAGCTTCAGGAACTTCTTGACAGATATTGTAGTTGTTGTCCTTTGAAGAACCTTGGAAGAGGACAGAAGAAGACTCTTGATTTTGATTTGCTGTTCTTCTTCTTCTTCAGATTGCTTTGATGTTTCTGGTCTAGGGTTGTTTCTCTGTGTGCTGTCCAGAGAGCTCAAGAAAATCCTTGTTCATTGTATATTTCTGACTACTGTTAAAGGGCTCTCTATTGAAAGAGGAAGAAAATTCGTTTTATATTTTCCATATGTATTCCCTTTTGAAATTTGAATTCCTCTCTGCATTCATGTCTGGCGGCCTAGAGAATGTTTTGCATTGATTGATTTCCCTAATTGTCCCATTGAAAAACGGCAAACAATAATTCTGAAGAAGACCATAATCAATGCTCCGTCTAACGGTAATATTCAGAGAATATTTTAACATTAATTACTCAGGAATTATTGCAATAGAATAAGGACAAAAGGATGAAATTAACCTAGTCTGGAATCGTCGAACAGAGAACAGAATTCGTCGAACTGAGTCCACAGTTCGTCGAGCTGAGAAGTTATGTTCATTGATCTGATAATAGCTATTCGTCGAGCTGAGATCCAAGATCGTCGACCGCAGAACAGACAACTGCTTTCTCCAGAATCTTGCAAATTCTGTGCATGAAGTTCGTCGAGCTAATACTCTAAGTTCGTCGATTGGAGTTCAGTAAAGTGTTTCTAGACTTAGAATTTTTTAGATGCTTCTGGAATGAAGTATTGAAGTAGAATATCCAGAGATCGTTGACCTGAGAACTAAGTTCGTCGACCTGAGAACTAAGTTCGTCAACTGGAGTTAAGTGAATAATCATGGACTTGGTGTTGAAGTATACTCTGGAATTCATTGATCTGAGATTCAAGTTCGTCGAGCTCAGCTCAAAGAATTGTCTCTGATTTCGTCGAGCTGAGCACGACTTTCTTCGACCTGAGTTCGACGAACGTCGAACTCATTTTCCTGAGTCTTTGAAATCTCTAAGTCTTGAGTCTTTTTGTAGTCTTTTGATGGTTGGTCCATGCAGTGATGACTCTAAGGACTTGGTCTATACTCTAAGACTCACACATGACCCTAGTTATACATGTTGGGTCAAACATCCTAACTTAGTGAACCTAGCCCAAATCCAACTAGGGATCCAACAGATAGCGACTGAGGAGGACAACCCGGCATTTTTCAAGAAGTTGGCAAGGTTGACAGAGGGAGAGTCGAAGGATCAAGGTGGCTCGAGGCATCAGGAGAGGAGAAGGAGAGAAGAGTAGAGAGCTCAGAGGTTCCAGGGACCTCAGGAAGGTCCGGATCCAGGTTGGAGGCAGCAGGGAGGACCCGCTCAGGGTCCAAGAAGAGGTCTCATCCAAGGCGGGGGGGACTTTCATGAAGGCCGAGGGAGGTTCAACTTACAAAAGCAAGCCCCAAGGCAGCTCCGACAACCACCGCAGCAAGCCTTGGCGATAGACGGAGGGGGAGGAGGTAATGGAAGAGACCGCCGAGCCCGCCGAAGAAGGGGAGGAAGAGCGTTGTCATACTGTGACTTCCACCAGTCGGAGGGTCACGCCACGGCTACCTGCCCCGAGTTCGTGGAAGTGAGGGGGGCGAGAGGCCCGGCCCAGCAGCAGCCACCGGTGCAGGTTGAAGAGGTCCCACCCAGAATGGGGGAGGATGACATATGTGAGGACCGGGTCGATATCGGACCCCGAGGTGGTATAGCAGTGATCCACGGTGGAGTAGGGATTGAAGCCACTCGGAAGGCGAGCCTCCATGTGATGTACCGGCGGGGTCTCGCTTCGACATCCCACAACCCGCCCTAGGAGGAGAAGATCACCTTCTCGGTGAAGTACATGCCAGATCATGAAGATCCGTTCTACGATGCGCTAGTCATCCAGACGGCCATCGAGGGCTACACCATCTCCCGGATCTTGATTGACAATGGGAGTTCCGTCAACGTCGTCTTCAACAAAGTGTTTGACGAGATGAAAGTAGAACCAAGGAGGGCGTTGGCCTCAGACGGACCCTTGTTCGGATTCTCAAGGGAGAGGAAGGAGGTAGAAGGTGGAGTAGGGCTCCAAGTAAAATTGGGAGGGACTTCAAGGAACCGCCGGTTCATCATTGTTGAAGCTCCAAGCAGCTATAACGCCATCTTCGGAAGGCCACTCATCAGCGCCTTCTGTTTTGTGTCGTCTTCTTTCCACCAGTGTCTCAAGTTCAACTCAGGAGGGATCCAGGTCAGAATCAGAGGCCCCGGGATGGCAAGGCAGTGCTATGTCACGGCCGTTAACACCATCTCTTGGTGGGCTAAGGCGGAGGAGATGGAGAAGGTCATGGAGAGCTTGAGCAGGATGAAAGTGTCCGACGAGAAGGAAGCGGATGACGACCATCATGCCCAGGCCCCCTGAAGAAGCCTCGCCTTGGTGGAGTCTTTTCCTTTTTTTTCTTATCTTGTAACAAGCTCTACCCCTGACCGGCTGAGTCAGGGGATCATGTAACCCATATTTTCCCCGTTTGAGGACGTTGGATTTGGTAAAGTTTGATTGAGATGCCTAGTCCCTCCCCCCGAGATGGTCCCGCTGCCCAGGCTCTCACTAGCTGGGTAGGGCCGGTGGTACCTCTCGTGGGGGCCAAGTCTTTTTTGCTCCGAGATGGTCCCGCTGCCCAGGCTCTCACTAGCTGGGCAGGGCCGGTGGTACCTCTCGTGGAGGCCAAGTCTTTTTTGCTCCGCGATGGTCCCGCTGTCCAGGCTCTCACTAGCAGGGCAGGGTCTGTGGTACCTCTTGTGGATGTCAAGTCTTTTTACTCTGAGATTGTCCCGCTGCCCAGGCTCTCACTAGTTGGGCAGGGCTGGTGGTACCTCTCGTGGAGGCCAAGTCTTTTTTGCTCCGAGATGGTCCCGCTGTCCAATCTCTCACTAGCTGGGCAGGGTCGGTGGTACCTCTCGTGGAGGCCAAGTCTTTTTTGCTCCGAGATGGTCCCGCTGCCCATGCTCTCACTAGCTGGGCAGGGCCGGTGGTACCTCTCATGGAGGCCAAGTCCTTTTTGCTCCGAGATGGTCCCGCTTCCCAGACTCTCACTAGTTGGGCAGGGCCGGTGGTACCTCTCGTGGAGGCCAAGTCCTTTCTGCTCCGAGATGGTCACGCTGCCCAGGCTCTCACAAGCTAGGCAGGGCCGGTGATACCTCTCGTGGAGGCCAAGTCTTTTTTGCTCCGAGACAGTCCCACTGCGCAGGCTCTCACTAGTTGGGCAGGGCCGGTGGTACCTCTCGTGGATGCCTAGTCTTTTTTGCTCCGAGACGGTCCCGCTGTCCAGGCTCTAACTAGCTGGGCAGGACAGGTGGTACCTCTCGTGGATGCCCAGTCTTTTTGGCTCCGAGACAGTCCCGTTGTCCAGGCCCTCACTAGCTGGGCAGGGTCGGTGGTACCTCTCGTGGATGCCCAGTTCTCTTTGCTCCGAGACGGTCCCGCTGTCCAAGCTCTTACTAGCTAGGCAGGGCCAGTGGTACCTCTCGTGGATGCCCAGTTATTTTTGCTCTGAGACGGTCCCGCTGTTCAGGTTCTCACTAGCTGGGCAGGGCCGGTGGTACCTCTCGTGGATGCCCGGTTCTTTTTGCTCCGAGACGGTCCCGCTGTCCATGCTCTCACTAGCTGGGCAGGGTCGGTGGTACCTCTCGTGGATGCCCAGTTCTCTTTGCTCCGAGACAGTCCCGCTGTCCAGGCTCTCATAAGCTGGGCAGGGCCGGTGGTACCTCTCGTGGATGCCCAGTTCCCTTTTACTCCGAGACGGTCCCGATGTTCAGGCTCTCACTAGCTGGGCAGGGCCGGAGTACCTCTCGTGGATGCCCAGTTCTCTTTGCTCCGAGACGGTCCCGCTATCCAGGCTCTCACTAGCTAGGCATAGCCGGTGGTATCTCTCGTGGATGCCCAGTTCTCTTTGCTATGAGACGGTCCCGTTGTCCAGGCTCCCTCTAGCTGGACAGGGCTGGTGGTACCTCTCGTGAAGGCCAAGTGTTTTTTACCCCGAGGCCGTCTCGTCACTCAGGCTCCCATTGCTGGCATGACAAGTTGACTCCTCGGGGAGGTCAAGTGTTTCTTACCCTGAGGCCGTCTCGTCACCCAGACTCCCATTAGCTGGCATGACAGGTTGACCCTACGGGGAGGCCAAGTATTTTCGGCTCTAAGAAGATCACTCAGCGAATATGTTGGGTTGGATGTTTCTTTCCGAGTTTGTGCCAACCTCGAAAAGAGCGGAGATTGTGTACAACCTTGTATTCGCAGAGTAGGGTCCCATCGGCAGGCGCGAGAGCAGCTTTGTATTTTTAAGCTTTTGGAGTGGTTTTGCACTCTTGGTGGCCAATTTAGGCGTAGCCCTAGTAATATACTAATAGGGGGAGGTAAAATCCGCCTCCCCCATCCCCTCTCTTTTTAGGGGGGCGGGTGCGGCAAGTTGGTCGGCACCCGCCCCAGCTTGCGAAGTGCGAGGTAGGGCAGCGAGACGGCCGGCGGGCTGAGCCTCGCCCAGGCGACCTGCCTGGCGGGCGAGACCGGTCGGCGGGCTGGGTCTCGCCCAAGCGGCCTGCCTAGAGGGCGAGACCGGTCTGCGGGCTGGGTCTTGCCCAGGCGGCTTGTCTGGCGGACGAGACCGGCCGACGGGCTGGGTCTCACACAGGCAGCCTGCATGGCGAGCGAGACCGGCCGGCGGCCTGGTCTCACCCAGGCGGCCTGCCTGGCGGGCGAGACCGGCCGGCGGGCTGGGTCTCTCTTAGGCGGCCTGCCTGGCGGGCGAGACCGGTCGGCGGGCTGGGTCTCGCCCAGGCGGCCTGCCTGGAGGGCGAGACCGGTCGGCGGCCTGGTCTCGCCCATGCGTAGGGGTGCAAACGAGTCAAGCTTGGCAAAATTTCCAAGCTCGAGCTCGAGCTTTTCATTTCAAGCTCGAGCTCGAGCTTGACGAGCTCATTTTTCTCAGCTCGAGCTCGAGCTCAAGGCCACCTTATCGAGCTCGAGCTCGAGTTTCGAGCTCGCAAGCTGGAGCTCGAGCTCGAGCTGCTCGCGAGCTTTTTAGCTCATGAGCTTTATTTTCTTATTTTTCTTATTATTTTTTTATTTTTTAAAAAAATGTATAAATAAAAAGCTCGCGAGCCGGCTCGCGAGCTCATGAACAACATTAGATGAGCTCGAGCTCGACTCGTAATCGAGCTCGAGCTCGACAGCTCGAGCTCGAGTCGAGCTTTTTCAAGCCGGCTCATCGAGCTTTCGAGCCAGCTCAACTAAACTTGCACCCCTACCCATACGGCCTGCCTGGCGGGCGAGACCGGCCGGTGGGCTGGGTCTCGCCCCCAGCTTTTGGTTCCCCGCGGGGTTTACCCGTTCGCCTCGGGTGTGCGGGGGGTTAGGGGGCAGGCTTTTACCATTATACCCCCAAGGGTGGAATTACCTCTTTACCCCCCGGTGTGGATGTTTTCTATTGGCCCAAGGCCTATTTTTCCTTGGGGTGTTGCTGACCTTTTGGCCCCTAGTCTTGAGAAAACTATAAATAGACTCTTGAGGGTGCCTTGGAGGGCATTGCTTCTGAGCCATAAAAATCCTTTTGTTTTCTTCCTCCAAGGCACCTAGATCAGCATTGGCTAGGGAGGGGGAGATTTCCAAGGTCTTTCTGGTGTGAGGTGGGACCTCCGCGCTAGAGCCGAGGGTCTGTTCCTAGCTTCTTGATCCTTTGACCTGTGACGTTCTCCTGAGTGTAGTAAGTGTGAGGTCACCCATTTCTTGGGACCCCGAACTCCACGAGAGACCAAGTTTTTGGTTTCAACATGAGGTGTGATTACAGAAATGGTATCTTTCCCTTTTATTTTCTTCTTTTTTCCATCACCTAGAACTACTTCAGATTTCCAATTGTCATCAAGATTTGTGAAGTAGTCTATTCACCATGTGGTTGGAGCACCCGCTGTCAATACACCATAAGGATGGATATATTAACCCGTCAGGTGTGTAACAGGTAAATAAAAACTCTTCTGGTTGGGTTTCTGTGACTTTTACTTCTTCTTTTCCTTTATGCCAGTAGCGGTCAGCAGAATGGTTTGGAATCCTGCACAGCTTGCATCTCCAGAAACAGTCCTTTGATTCATGATTCTGTTTCTTATAGATGATGCATTTGGGATTACTGCTAAAGTGCATGTAGTTTTGCTGATTTTGGTTGTTTGTGTTGTCTATTCTTGTATCATTTTTTTCTTCTTTTTTCTTGATCGTGTTTCTTTGGAAGATGGATCTGGGTTTGAAAGGCTTTTTCTAGTATTGGTTCATCATGGTTTAGTAGATCTTGATGGGTTTGCAGGGAGGCCATGATATCAATGACGGTAAGGTTTTCAAGATTGTGGGCTTCTAATATGTCTGAGACAATGTGTTTGTGTGTATTTGGAAGTGACCTCAGGACCTTCTCAACAATCTGTTGCTCTTCTATTACTCCCCCTAGGATTCTTATCTGATTTACAATGCTAATCACTTTGGCGAAAAATTCTTGCACAGTTTCACTTTCAGTCATGGTGACTTGATCGAAGTTGGATCTTAGAGAGTATAGTTTGAGTTTGATTACCTTTCGAGATCTTTTGTCCTCAGCTTCGAGTCTTTGCCACGCCTCTTTTGCTGAATTTGATCCCATTATCCTGAGGTAGATAGTTGATGCAATGCCTTGTTGGATAAGATGAAGAGCAAGGGAATCTTTTTGCAGTTCTTCTTTGTTGTAGGTGATTTTATCAGTTGCAGCAACTTTACCATCTGGTTGTGGGCCTTCTTTAACAATGTTCCATAGATCTTGAGACCTTATTAAAGTCTTCATTTTATCACTCCAAAAATCATATAATTCTCCATTGAAAATAGGAATGATTGAGTGGGTATAGAGAGGTGCAGATGTGGTAGTTGATGAGGCCATGGATGTAAATGTAAAGGATGAATAAGTCCTAGTCGAAGGAGGCGCTGGCCTCTCACGTGACCATATAATATTCTCGAAGTGTTTTGTTTGCCCTAGCCACTCCCGTGACCATCTCGCCTCCCGGAGGTAGATCGTGATTCCTCTGCATCGCCTTAGCCGATCACGAAATCGCTGTCGCCCTAGTCGATCGAAGGAGGCGCTCCCGATTCTCGGTGTTTCCTCGCCGCCTGGAGGAGCCGCCTGGAGGAAATCGATCCGCCATCGCGCCGCCGTCCAATTTTCACGCCGCTCCTGTGCGAAATCGCGAGACGCCGCAGGAGCCGATCGCGAAGGTGGAGCCACCGCTCCTGATTGTTCTGCTCCCAACGACGATTGACTGCGCCGTCTCGGAAGATCGGCGCCTACTGTCACCTCCAGCGATCGGGAAAACCATCGTGTGCCGCTCTGGATCGCAGTTTTTTCTGTCGTCGTCTTCGATCAAGAACTTCTGTACAGCCGCCTGCAGTTGCGTATCTTCAGGTCACAAGAAATCTTTTGTGTAGATCAGGAATTCCAGATCTACTGTGGATTAAGATCACAGTTCATCCCTCTCGTGTGCAGCCGCTCTCCAGATCGATCATTGGTTGCTTCTCTTCAGATCTGCAGTGGATTGGTCCTCTCTACATCTTTTTGTTGATTGGAATTGAGATTGTGGTCATCATCGGGGAGTGCTTTTGTGCTTCTGTGAAAGTTTGCTGATCGAGATTTACTGTGCGACGTTCACGTTCATCAGAGGAGCAGAACAAAATTTCCTTGGATTGGATCTGAAGACTGTCGTCGCCTCGCTCAGGTGATTTCTTTCTTTTTTTACTACACTTGTTCTAGGTTGCTAGTGGCGCTCCAAGTCATTTGGTAGGAACTCACAATGTCGAAAGCAAACAATCTGTCGTCTTTTGTGTCGATGATCAAGCTGGAGAAATTCTTCAATGCCGAGTACAGTGCCTGGAAGAGGAACATGTAGTTTGGTATGAAATACCTAAACATCTTCTACACAGTGCAGACTGTTTTTGAAGAATTCAAAGGAAGCGAAGATGAAGATCAATGGGTCAACGACGAACACTTCTGCAGATACTACATCCTGAATTGCCTCTCCAACAGGCTTGCAGAGACGTACAGCAAGATGAAAAGGGCCAAGGAGATCTGGGAAGCCTTAGAGGAGCAGTTCAAGGAGGAGGAGAACATGTCCAAGACGCACCTGGTGGACAAGTTTATGGCATTCACCTTCACTGAGGAAAGGGAAATCCTGCCATAGGTTGCTGAGTTCGAAAATCTGGTGGACAAGCTCAACAGTGAGAACAACCCTCTGTCAGATGGATTTGTTGTAGGGTCGATCATTTTCAAATTGCCCATGGCCTGATATTCCTTCAAGACTGAGATGTACCGGAAGAAGGCGCAGGTAAGTCTTAAAGACCTCAAGCGCTTCATCTGCATTGAGGATGAGAACCGGACTATGCACGCTATAGAGACGATCAGCAAGCAGTCCTCTACTCTAACATGATCACACATCCTAAGCGGAAGCCTAAGACTGGAAAGACTCGCCCACCGACCAGTGCACCCGCAGTTGCTGCCGCCAGCAAACAGATAAAGAAGAAATTCAAAGGCAAGTGCTACAACTGCAATAAGTGGGGTCACTGCGCTTCCGAGTGCCGAGAGCCCAAATAGGGCGAATCCAGCACACTAAGGACTGATAATCAAGCCAACATGGTTTATTAGACTGCGCCTACCGACTTTGTTGTCATGGTCGGTAACGGGACGGCCAGTTCAGAGTGGTGGCTCGACTCAGGTGCTACCTGCCACGTCTGCCACAATCCAAAGCTTCTGGAGGATGCAAAAGAGGTGGAAGAGACTATCACTGTTGCGAATGGAACTGTAGCTGACGTGCTGAAGGTCGACAACGCTACCCTGACTCTCTATTCAGGTAAGACTCTAACTTTGAAAAATGTTAAATTTATACCGACATTAGCTGCTAATTTAATTTTGATTAGTCTGTTGTGCGATGCGGGTATGTCTTTTAACATTAGTGGTGGTCGGGTAACTCTAATGGTTCACTCACATTACTTTGGTTGCGCATATGTCGTTAACGGGATGTATAGGTTGAGTCTAGCAAACGAAATAGTAAATCAGGTTAGCTCTAATCTGATAGATCCTAAGACTTTACATGCAAGACTAGGACACGTCAATTATAGAAAACATCTTCTGCTAGCTAGAACTCACAACATACCCCTCGACACAAAAACAAAATTTGAAAAATGTGAAATTTGTGCTCAAACTAAGATAACTAGAACACCTTTTAGTCTGGTTTTTAGGAGCACACAATTGCTAGAGTTAATACATTCCGATATTTATGACTACAAAAGCTTTGTCACAAGAGGAGGTCGGAAGTACCTGATAATATTTATCGATGATTACTCTAGATTTAGCCACATTTACCTTCTTAAATCCAAAGATGAAGCTTTTGAAAAATTTCATATTTTCAAAAATAGGGTTGAAAATCAACTTGACATGAAAATAAAAAGGCTAAGAAGTGATAGAGGAGGCGAATACGTCTCGGGGGAGTTCAAAGATTTTCCTGCCAGCAATGGCATAATCCCTGAAACCACCGCTCCATATTCCCCACAATCCAATGGCATCGCAGAAAGGAAAAAACAGAACTTTAACAGAAATGTTGAATTCTATGTTGCTGACTGCTGGCATGTCTGCGGCCTATTGGGGTGAAGCCGTCCTCACGTCAAATCATATTCTTAATAAAGTTCCTCATGCAAAGTTGACTAAGACACCATATGAGCTTTGGTTTAAGAGACCTCCTAGATTTGACAATCTTAAGATCTGGGACTGTATCGCTTATGTTAGGATACCAGACTCTAGAAGAGCTAAGATTGGACTCAGGACTAATACCTGCGTCTACCTAGGATGTGCAGATGATAAAGTTGCAGACAGGTTTCTGGATCTCTCCATTAATACTATAATAGAATCAAGAGACGCTGTCTTCTTTGAGGATAAGTTCCTTAAGGATAAGAACCTGACACTGCCAGGTCTGCCAGCTACTAGTACTGAGCCTTTAGTTGAGCCAAGACAACGTAACTCTGACACTGAGTATGTAGACATGAGTGGTTTAGATATCAGAAGGCTATCTAGTAGAGAGAAAATGCCTAAAAGCCTTGGTACAGACTTCGTGACTTACCAAGTTGAAGCTGATCCATCCACTTATAAGGAAGCGATGTGATCTAGAGACTCTCTATTATAGAAAGAAGCCATAGACGAAGAGATGAACTCTCTCATGCAGAACAACACATGGACTTTGGTCGATTTGCCCAAAGGGGCTAAAATCATTGGCAATAAGTGGGTTCTGAGGAAGAAGCTAAATCCTGATGGGAGTATCGCAAAATACAAAGCACGTCTAGTTGCCAAAGGCTTCACTCAAGTGAGTGGTGTAGACTACTTTGATATATACTCAACTGTATGTCACTATACAACAATTAGGATTCTTCTCGCACTAGCATCTATTGAACACTACACTGTTCATCAGATGAATGTCAAGACTGCATTTCTGAATGTAGATCTGACTGAGGAGATCTACATGCACCAGCCTGAAGGGTTTGTCATATAAGGTCTAGAAAATAAGCTCTGTAAGTTAATTAAGTCATTATACGGATTGAAACAAGCACCTAAAATGTGGCATGAAAAATTTGACACATGTGTAAAAGGCTTGGGTTTCAAATCCAGTCTATCAGATAAATGTCTGTACGTAAGAACAAGTGCAAATAAAGTATTCATCATATGCTTGTACGTTGACGACATGCTAATTCTGGGCACTGATTAGTTTGAGGTGAAAGACGTGAAAGTTGTCTTGACGGGAGTATCGCAAAATACAAAGCACGTCTAGTTGTCAAAGGCTTCACTCAAGTGAGTGGTGTAGACTACTTTGATATATACTCAACTGTATGTCACTATGCGACAATTAGGATTCTTCTCGCACTAGCATCAATTGAACACTACACTGTTCATCAGATGAATGTCAAGACTGCATTTCTGAATGGAGATCTGACTGAGGAGATCTACATGCACCAGCCTGAAGGGTTTGTCATATAAGATCTAGAAAATAAGGTCTGTAAGTTGATTAAGTCACTATACAGATTGAAACAAGCACCTAAAATGTGGCATGAAAAATTTAACACCTGTGTAAAATACTTGGGTTTCAAATCCAGTCTATCAGATAAATGTCTGTACGTAAGAACAAGTGCAAATAAAGTAGTCATTATATGTTTGTACGTTGATGACATGCTAATTTTGAGCACTGATCAGTCTGAGGTGAAAGACGTGAAAGTTGCCTTGACGGCACAATTTAGCATGAAAGACCTAGGTGAGGTGAAAACTATCCTAGGAATGGAAGTGAACTTCATAAAAAAGGGTATTATTATGAGTCAGAGTCACTACATTAGGAATCTACTGGAAAAGTGGGATTACGATAAGAGCAAAAAGGTTGAGACTCCATACGATTATAACAGTAGACTGAAACGAATGAAGGTTCAGCTATTAGACAGTTGGATTATTCCAAACTCATAGGAAGTCTCATGTACGCTACTACCTGCACTAGACCTGACATAGCCTTTACGGTCGGCATGTTGAGTAGATTCACCAGTAACCCTGGGAAGGACCACTGGGATGTCTTAGACAGGCTAATAAGATACTTAAAGTATACTGAGAAGTATGTTTTATGTTACAGTGGGCATCCTCCAGTGCTTGAAGGGTATTCCGACGCATCTTGGTGCTCGGAAATAGCTGATTGTCGATCCACTAGTGGTTTTGTGTTTACACTAGGAGGAGTTGCAGTAGCTTGGAAGTCTAAGAGGCAAACGTGTATTGTACTATCCTCTATGGAATCGGAACTCTATGCTCTCTCTTGAGCTGGAGAAGAAGCAGAGTGGATAAGAGATATGATATTGGACATTCCAATGACGAGTCTAAAAATGAACTCTATTTCGATTTATTGTGACAATCAAGCCACAAACACCATTGCTACAAATACGTTGTTCAATGGAAAGCGAAGGCAATTAAGGATGAAACAGGCCTGGTTGACCTATCTCACCAGTCAGGGGATAATCTCTCTATTGGACGTGAGATCAAAAGATAATGTAGCAGATGTCCTTACAAAGGGCTTATGTAAGGTTCTCACATCTAAAACATCGGGGAAGATGGGATTAACGTCCATTTAGGACTTAATACCTATCTTATGTTTTAAATTTAAGAACTGTTGTCTGCTTACATTCAAGCATCTACGTTGAGCACACTAAAGTATTTCAGATGTTATCTGATGAAAGCTAGAGGTGAGATAGTTGCCAGTCATTCCAAACTTGATGACTTACGTAATTATTCTTTGTCAAAGGTTCAATTGGGTATCATTCCAAAAAGAAATACTGAAGTTGCTGATATGTGACCTGATATTATGATTATTAATTATATCATTCCAAACTTGATGATATAATAGTCACAGCTTGTTGTATCATTCCAAACTTGATGATATAGCACAATTGTGGAATATTAATAATAATCTTAATAATCGAAGGAACATGTTTTGATTCTATGAAATCAATTTATCTAATTTTGTGTAAATTAGATAGAGATGTTGTTTTGGGATTCTTTCCTCCCAGTTAGAGTATTAAGTTCACCCGCTGTTAGAACTAATCACTTTATTTCTGCAAATGTTTGAATTCATAGAGATTTATCTCATGACATTCTTGTTGTAATTGTTTGCAGGCAAAATGGAGATTGGAGGAGAGAGTTGATTTTGACCCAGATGATGATGATCTGTTATTCGCCTAGATTAATTATCAGTTTGAGCTTTCCAGTTTTTTGCTTTATTTCATGTTTGGAACATTTGGTTTGAGTTTAGCATTTTATTATCTAAAACTCATATTTATATTTCTGGAAAAACTCTTTTATTTGGTCATTATTAACTATTGGATAAGTAGCTCTTTTTCTTATGCTAACACTTATATACAATATAGGAAGAGATTGTTGAGGTATATATTTATTTAAGTGTTAATGGGCTCATTAACGGGTCGGTTAGGATCCGATAGGCATCCAAACCCGTAGTCGGGGATTTAGGGTTTCGCCTATAAATACCCCTGCTGGGGGCAACGGGGAGGGCATTCCAAACTTGATGGTCACGCAAATGATTCAAGCACTAACACACATGAAGGATAGAAGTGCTCTAATACCACTGATAGAAAATGAACAGAACACAATGGATTTTTATTAAGTATCACAAAGAGGAATGTTAACCATTTTACTCACTTCATTTTATTAATTTAAAAGTTATATAGGTACACGCTTTTATAGGAGGAGTGCAACGGATACATGAGGATTGATGAGGAAGAAAACAGTTGGGACAAAAGAGTTTACATTTAATAGTCTTAATGTTTAATAAAAGTGCTTCTTAATCTAATCTCCAGGTGGCAGATATGAGAGATTTGAGCATGTCGAGATTTGTCATTTTTCACAAAGACGTGCTGGTCCAGCTTCCGACTGCAAGTAGAAGACCAACCAATGTCCAGAATCTAGAGTGCGACCATGGACCATGGCAAATAAAAATACTTAGTTTAGTGAGCTGTTAAGTTGTTTTGGAGAATGCTTCTTGAAAGCTGCTGCGGGTATTGCTGCTTCTATTCTTCACCCTTGAAGGAAATGGAAAAGTTGTGCGGATAGATTTTATCCATTTTATTTATTTTATTATGGGGTTTAACCATGTGTTGTTTTATGGGCAACCGTTGTGGAGTCCTCGGAAGTCAGAAGTGGGGGGGTTTCTCCTTGTAATATAATAAGACGAAATAAGCGGAGGAAGAAGCTGGAGAAAAAAGATGAAAATGAAAGACAAAATAAGTAAAGGGGGAGATGAGAAGCCTGCAGATCGAGACCTGCTACTCTACGTTTGAAGCCTGCAGAGAGCTGCCTGCCTGCCCGCCTGGATATCCAAAAGCAGGGGGGGAAGATTGAACAAGAATGGTAGGCGCAGGCGCTTCTCCTATTCCAAACATGAAACATTCTTGTTATTATAGAAAGTGGGAAGCCGAAAGTAGAGAATGCGTCCAAAATATATTATCGGCCCAGACACAGACTTCTTTAGGCATGAATGGATGATAAGGCTGCAGAACGATGACAGCCGGCCGGCCGGTAAATGCCAAGAAAAGAACTCCGCGCGGTGACCTGTGGCTCTCTGTCTCTCTCTCTCTCTCTCTCTCTCTCTCTCTCTGGTCTTCACTCTCTCTGATAAGAAGGCTCGCTGCAGCCTTTTCTCCTGTCCTTTCGGGCTTTCCTTTCCCCCTAGTTAGCTAGCTAGGTAGCTCCTCCACCAGGACCACCACACGCACCCCGCCCGCTCTCTCTTATCTCTTGTAATAAACTTTTGCGTGCATCAATACAGAACACTGGCTAGTCCTTGCCCGGTGTGTCATTTATATATGCAGGCCACCCTAACCTAATTTGTTTAACATACCGGCTAGTCCTTACCTGAGATTTTATTTGTAAGGTAAAATATATGTTTGACAAAATTCTTAATTTTTTTGCTTTGTTTTTGACGAAAAGAGAGACTAGAAATTAAAGTAGTTTCCATCCACAATTCCACATCACAGATCGACAACATATATATTATATTCCACTTAATTTAAAGAAAAATAAAGAAAAAAAATACATTAAATAAATAGATTAGGTAAATAATGAAGCTAATTAATAATATTTAGTAGAGCTGCAATTGTCTGTCATCCACGCGCGCAGGCCTGCGGATCATACATTGAAGAACAAGAAGAAGCTGCTAGCTAGCTAGCGCTAGTAGTAATCTAATAAATGTTTTCATCTATCTATCTCTCTCTCTATCCATCCATCGTCGTCGTCGAAGCTGCTGCTGCTGCAGCATGGGATCCGATCAAGAACAGATAGAAGGTGAGAAAGACGTGCGGGACCAAATATATAATATTCCATACCCTAGCTAACTAAAACCCTTCATTTTATCTTCTTCTTCTTCTTCTTCAAGCTAGTAGCTGCTGCTTCCTCTTCAACTATATAGATAGCTGGCTATAGCTAGGTAGCATTCTTCAGATACACCAGCTTTCCAACTAGCCTCTCCTGTGTGTGACGAAAGCCATCACGACTGGGATTGAAGAAGACGGGGAGATAGCTTTCCGAAGAACATGTGAAGATGGAGGCCTTGAAGTGCTTCAGTAGCCCATCCGAACCCTGCCACCGCACGCGCAACTTCAATTAATTCACCACTACTGCCACTACTGTATCATAATATTATTAATATAACAGGACGCTGGAAATTAATTAATAATAAATAAAGCAGCTAGCCCGGCCTGATATGATTAATAAATTGGCCGGGCCGGGCCCGGCAGGGGGGCTTGCCTGTATCTTGGCCTGCGTCACCTCGCAGACCTTCCGAGATCCGTACGCGTTCCATGGCTTATGGTGAAGCTCCCCGTGCAGCTTCCTCGCCGCCGCTACGCTCGTGAAGTTGACGAAGGCATAGCCCAGGTTGCTTCCGCTCCTGCTTCAATAATATTTTGTAATTATTTATATATAACACCAACCATATATATACAATATAATATAATATCCAGCTCATCGAATTTATGAATTTATGAATGGCTGGATGGGGTCGGGTTCCACTTACTGAAAGTCCATGGGGAGATAGAAAAAGTCAAACTCAGAAGGAGTGGATGAGTCGTCGGCCGCCGCCGCCGCCTCCGAATTTTGCTGCTGCAGCAGCTTTGTATTCTCTTTCCGACAGTGTTCGTCGAGCAAGTCCAGTAACTGCAGCTTACTGGAGGGAGGATCGAGATATATTCAGATGCATGCTGGATCAGTAATAATTTATCAATTCATGAGCATGCCCGCGGGCGGCTACCTAGCTACTACCTGAACTTGTTCGGAATATTCTTAAGCATAACTGTTGTTTTCCATGAACCGCTGTTTAGCTCATCATCCGGCGCCGGCATACGCGCAGCCGCCGACAGTTGCTTCTTTTTCTGCGCCGACGAAGATTTAGGTATCCAAAACACGCGTGAGCAGAAGCGCTGCGGAGAGCTCTGACCAACTCGGTGGCCTCCGCCGCGCACAGCTGGCCCTCGAGCAGCGGAACCGGACGAAGCGGGCGACGTAACTTTTTCCTCCTTCGACGAGGTGGCCGTTATCGTCTCTGGGAGACACATGAGATTACGCCGCTCCCCAGCGGCTGCGAGGTGGGAAGGACAAGGTACGGCGGCCGGAATGTAGCAGCCTAAGTTGTACGCACAAGGATTAGCAGTGCGAGAAATATATGGGAGCGGGTAGAAGAAGTAATTAGTGTGGAGAAATATTGGAGGCGGGGGATGATGAGGTAGATACGGCGGCGGACGTTCGGTAATGATGGCGGCGGAGATCGCCGGAGTGAATGGGATGGCATTTGGGCTTAGTTTCTGCATTGGCGAGGAGCGGAGAAGTGTAATGGACGGTGAGCGGCGGGTGAAAGGACAGAGGATGGTTGCAAATAAGAAGAAGAAAAATGGCAACACCACCGCAGATAGATAGATTGACAGGAAGAGAGAGACAGAGAGAGGGGGAGAGGTAGGGCTGGGAATGTTTGAATTGAAAGAGAGAGAGACAGAGAGAGACAGGGAGCTAAAAGGCAGCCCTATTTATATATTGTCTCGCGGGAATATTTCTTGTGTATGGCTTAATCATCACCGTTGAATTCAAAAAGACGGGCATCGTGTTATGCAGAGGATGGCGATGATCTTCTCATCATCGATAAACTATTAAAACCGCCGAACATAAACTTGCATCTGCGGCAGGAGCTGTGCTTAACTAGTAATCATTAGATTTGGTAACATTTAATGCCATGGATTTTTTTAGATTGTTTAATTTGTTTGATAGATTATCTCGTTTAGGCCGGCCCGAAACAAAACCCCGAACAAAACAGTAGATTAAAGTTAAACCATATATGATGACTGCAACAAAATTCCTATTTTTCCTTTTCTGCACAAATATTATTATTATTTTCGATCCTTCCCATACCTATTTCTATTATATACCTGTTTCTCTCTTCTTGGGAGTTGTTAAGAGCACCGCAGTTTTGGCTATGTGCACCGCACTTTCTCCGAATGTTTTGCGTCTTTTAAAAATACGCCTTGCACATGCATTTTTAGAAAAAGTGTTCAACACTAAAGTTGTAGATCTCGACGAGATCTACAACTTTTGTGTTGAACAATTTTCCTAAAATGCATGTACAATGCGTACTTTGAAAATACGTACAAGTTTCGCGTCTTTCTAGAAATACGCGTTGTACATGCATTTTTAGGAAACATGTTCAACACGAAAGTTGTAGATCTCGTCGAGATCTACAACTTTCGTGTTGAACATTTTTTCTAAAAAAACATGTACAATGCGTATTTCCAAAAGATGCAGAAAAATTAGGAGAAATCTAGCCAAAACTGCGGTGCCCTTAACAACTCCCTTCTTTAAATATAATAAAATTTAATAGTATTGTGGGTCATCGGTCCAGAAAATTGGACCTGTATAACCCGTAATTTATCGAGATTAAAATTATCCAAGGAACACACTATAGGAGAGTACTCGTCGGGAGTACTCGACGGCATTCAGGAGAGTACTCGCACCCCGACTGAGTCTGCGAATAACATTCTGGTTAAGGCAGAACGACTGTTGACAGACAAAACCACCCTCGTCCTTTGGATTTGCTCATAAATAGGACATCAAGCCACAAGTTAAAGGCACCTCCCCCCTATATGAGGGGCGAGTTCAGTGCTCGCCTCACTAATGTCGAGTCTAGCAATGGATTTAGGAGGGAAAGTTCATATAGACTTCCGGGTGTGTGACGAGACATTCTCGTTACAGCACGTTGGTCTTTTTTGTAGGCAGTCCGGAGTTATTCAATATACTCGCTAGCTTCTTCTCGCTGAGTCTCGGGTGGATTGACCATTACGCTAGTAACCTTTGATCACCCCCTTGGTCGGAACAGCAGGGACTAATTTTCTTGGTACCAACACATAACTCGCTTCAGCAAGGGAAGTCACCGTCAATCAGATCATGTAAAATATTTTGGTTCTTTTGTTTTATTATCGGTATTTGCTAACATGAATCAAAGTTACTAGGCTTCATTTGGGAGAGCGGTTGCGGTTGTAAAAGGGGTTGTTGTAAAGGCAGGTTTGTAAAGAGAGTTGTTGGAAACTGGATGCTGAAAATGAAGATTTGTATGGATAGTCTGTGTTTACTGAGCTGTTCAAAACAGAGAACCGTTTGGCAAAACAGCGGTGGTGTTTTTTAAATAAATTTTTTTAAAAAAATATATATTATATATTTTTATAAAATATTTTTTATAATATATATATATATATATTGCTAAATGACGCATAAGAACTCCAAATACTGCTTAATACTGCAAATATACTTATCTTCTGAGGGGGCCGCCTGAGGAGCCGGCCGCCCCAGGGTGGCGGCCTGAAGGGGCAGGCCGCCACAAAGGCTCCTGGGGGGCGGCCTGAGGAGCAGGCCGCCCCTGGGTGGCGGCCTGAAGGGGCAGGCCGCCACCAAGGCTACTAGGAGGCGGCCTGAGGAGCAGGCCGCCCTTGGGTGGCGGCCTGAGGGGTCAGGCCGCCACCAAGGCTACTGGGGAGCGCCGGTTGTGCGACCTGGCGGACTAAAGGAATAGATCGCACAGATCGCTCACTGCTGCTTTAGATTGCCTCCTGCAAGGAAAAAAATGTTGCGGGGTTAGCAGGCCTAACCTCGCGATTTGCGAGGGTGAGCTGTGGGAATAGCCCGCCGTCCTGCAGGACACGCGATTGCTATGCGACCTGAGCGGACTTAGAAATCTGTCCGCCTACACTTAGACTTGTCGCAAACTTCAGGGAGAATCTGAAGGTCGCGACTAGTCAGCTGTCAACCTTGGGAAGGATCGCTGATTTCTAGGTTAACAGCGGGGATGATAGCTGGCTTAGTCTTTTAACTAACGGTCGGTGGACCGTTATTTTCAGGGGCTCCGGATGGGAGACAGGCAGCAGTCGGAGAGACAGCACCAGCAGGGCACGGTGCACATTGAGGTGGGCCAGTCTAGCACGGGAGCACCCGCTTCTGGCTTTGTGAGTGTTTAGTTTTGTTAGTTTCCGTGAGTGATCTTGTAGTGAGGATTCTGATGTACTGGGCATAAGCCCGTTTACCTTTCTGTTTGTCTTTTTCGATACTCTTTTATTCTGGGGCATGTTGTGATTCAGGCTTTTTACTTATATGTGATATGTTTTATGGGCTTGACATTTACTGTCTTCTTTCATAGCTTTCGCATCCTTTGTGATTCTGTGTGCCGGCGGGGTTGACGTTTCGTAGTGAGGACCTTTCGAGCAAAGATGTCACCGCGAAACGACGATTCTGTGTGTAAGACTCGGTTAGCGTAGCAAAAAAAAGGTCTTACAACATGAAAGGGAAACTAGATCTGATATACTCTAGAGGGGGGTGAATAGAGTATATGGTGCTTTTAAAACACAAAGAAAAACTTTTGCAAAGCTTTACAACAATTGTTGTAATGAGTGTGAGCAGGGAAGCAGAAATAAAACTAATCACAAAACTAAGCTATGCAGAGACTAAGCACAAGAGAATCTAGGGCAGAAACAAAAAGAAAACAAGCAGAACCAGATGACACAAGGAAATATAGTGGTTCCCCAAACTTGGGTACATCCACTCTTCTACCACCCTAGGTAGGAATCCACTGCATGATGAGTTGATCAGGTGTCCTGGGCACCAATGAGCTTTTGATAAGGTGCTCAAAAACCAAATCAGATTTTTTGATCAGGTGTCTTGCCACCAATGAGCTTTTGACAAGGTGCTCAAAAACCAGATTCAAACTTTTGAAGGGAGTTTGAAAAACCCTTTACAGAGTGGGGGTGAGAGAGTTATGGCAGTCTTCTCTTTCTCAATCAACTGAGAAGACTAAGTGGATTGATGTCAAAGCTCCCCCTGAATCCTTGAAATCTTCAGGAAGAAAAGCTTTGCTGAGGGTGATAGGCCTTCAAAGATAGATCTCCAGCAATAGATGATTTCAGCAAGCTGAAATGTTGAGTGTCTGGAGTCTTGAAATGGTGTTGGCCTTGAACACTTTGAGAGCTGAAGAGATCTGAAGAATGCTTGATCTCTTTGATGAGTGTTCTTCAGAATTCTTGTTGACAGAAAATTTTGACAGAGTCTCTGTATATTGAGTTGTGTGTCCTATTCTGTCAATCTCTATCTTGATCCAACAACATTCTATCTTTTATTCTCTGTGCCAGAATAGAATATCACTCTGTCAAAGATAGCTGTTGGTCTGCATTGATTACAGCCTTAATTGCATAATTTCTTCTGAAGGAAAGTCCACTGAATTATTCCTTGAAAAATCCCTTGAAACTTGGTCCAGAAGTAAATGAAAACGGCTAGCAGATCTTCTGAATTAAATGCAGAATAACTTCTAATTGATTTGAATTTGAATTCTGGAAGATATCTGAAAACGTCGAACTGAGCTCTGCTATCGTCGAGTTGAGCTCAGCGAACTGGAAAATTCAAGCAACAAAATAATCGTCGATCTGAGCTCAAAGATCGTCGAACTGAGCTCAGAGATAAGGATCCAATGCAGAGTCAAAATCGTCGACCTGAGCTCACCGATCGTCGAATGGAGTTCGACGATATTGTGAAGTTGAGTCAGCGATCGTCGAGTGGAGCTCGACGATATTATGAGGTTGAGCTCAGCGATCGTCGAATGGAGCTCGACGATCTGTGGAAGTTGAGCTAGACGATCGTCGACCGGAGTTCGACGAATCGTCGTGCTGAGCTCGACGATTAGACTTAGTCTCCAGACAGAAAAACTTGGTCTTCAGGGCAGCTTCCAATCCTAGACTACTAACCCTTAGACTCAATTCTAATTGACCTATTAAGCTATACAGAAGGTCAAACACAGATTCTAGAGACATAGTGATCCTGACCCAAATTAGTAATAGGGTGTTCCAACAATCTCCCCCTATTTGGGTTAGGAAAACTATTTACAGACTTTGAAAAAATTAAATAACATCATACAATCAGAAAAGCACAAAAACAACAACAGTTAGACACATTGCAGAAACATCACAGAGATATATATATCATCCAGATAGTAGTCAGAAAAACCAAAGATTGTCACCTTACAGAGTTACTTCTTCTCTTTGCCTTTAACCATTTTGATTTCTCTGTTAGGGTTCAGGGCTTCTTGTTTGGATCTGGTGTCATCTGCTGCACCCAAATAAATTTGCTTTGAAGTCCTGGGAACCACAGCAGCAGGATGCAACTCCATGTATCTGTCTGCATCAAAGAACTTGCTGGAGGCATATCTTTCTAACTCCTTTTGTCTTTGTTCTGACATGGTAGAAATATTAGAAGTGTCTAAGCCTTGCTCTCTGGCTTTCTTTATCTGGTCTAATGCAGCCATTTCTTTCATTCTAGCAGTCCAAGCAACAGGATTCTTCTCAGGGTCCTCAAATGGTACAGGTGGTTCATACCTGTTGGAAGAAGTGTCCTGAGAAGGCCTAGCAGACACTGTCTCTCTTAGCTTAAAGGGGAATGGACCAGAAGTAGTATCAGATGAAGCATGTCCTCCCCTGGAGTAAGAGTGCTGCCTGGAATTCCCTTTAGAATAAACTTGAATATCTCTTTGACTTCCCCTGTATCCTCCTCTCCTGGAATAAGAACCCCTAGATTGGCTTTCCCTTTGATATGATCTGGCATGGGGTTGGTAGGGAGCCTGGCTTCTAGATGGGGCCTGACTTGCAGAGCTGCCACCTGCACCTGCATCAGGTGGAGGTGGTGGAGGAGGATGAGGGTGCTTGAACTGGGAGGAGCCCTTCTCAAACTTTCTCTTCTTTTTCATTGCTTTCAGCTGATTTTTAGAGTACTGCATCCAATGTTCAGTAATTTGGCAGTTATGCAGAATATAGTAAGGAATATCATTATCATCTTTTACTTTTGCAGGAGGAACCCTTTTCATAGCCTTGCTTCTAGCTTTCCTCTTCCTGGCAATAGTGGCAGCAGAGTCATCAGAGTCTGTCTTGAACTCATCAGAGTCAGAACTCTGGGCATCATATATAGCATCTATCTTCTTCATAAGATCTTTCTTCAGTTGAATTGCAGCAGATGAGGCAGAAGCAGAAGGGGCAGCAGCAGGAACAGCAGCAAATACAGCAGCAGATACAGGAACAACAGATTCAGCAGCAGATGTAGAAGGAGAAGCAGAAACAACTTCAGCAACAACAGGAGTGATGGCAGCAGCAACTTCAGAAACACCAACAGAATCTGCAGCAGGCTCAACATCAATGGCCTCTGTCATCAGAAATTCCTTGGAAATGGGCTCATCAGAAACAAAAGGGATTTCAGCAGCAGTAGGAACATTTTCTTCAGCAGCAGCAAAGACAGTTTCAGAAGCAGATTCAGTCTTTTCTTCAACAGCATCAGCAACAGTCACTGAGTGTATAAAAGAAGAAATAATACTGGGGTCACAGCCAGAGAAAGGCACCAGTGCCTTAGATAGGTCTTCTGAGGGCTGGACAACAATAACTTCTGGTAAACAACTGAAAAAGGCAGGATCAAAGGCTGAGAGCAAAGACCTTAGGTCTATTGCCAGAACTGGAGTAGGCACAACAACTGGAGCAGAAGAGGCAGCAGACACAGAAGTTCCAGCAGCAGCAGTATCATCAGCAACAGGAGCAGAAGCAACAGCAGCAACAGCAGCATGAAGGCTGGCTTCATATGGCATCTCCCCCTGCCTGGATGCAGATACATCTGTATCAAGGCACACTGCTGGAGGTGCTGCCTGAGGAATGAGGGAGGAAAGCCTGGCAGATAAGGCTGCCACTGACTGTTGTAGAGGAGCTAAGGAGGCCTCCATGAGAAGAGAGAGCCTGGGGGCAAGTAGCTCATACAACTTGTCAGCTAAGGCTGGCAGATCTACATGCTCAATAGCAGGAGCAGAGGTAGATGGTATAGGGATGGCTGAGGAAGCTGGAAGTGGAGGGCTGGAGAGTGGAGGGATGGTTGGCTGAGGTGTGGGAATGGTGGAGATGGAGGACAAGGGTATGGATATGGATGGAGTGAATGATGGTTGGTCAATGATGTGGAGGAGGAGATCTTGGAATGAGGTTGAGGAGAAGGGTAATTCTAGAGGAGAAGAGGGGGAATCATCCATGTAGGATTCATCCAGAAGGGTGAATGATGGAATGGATGGAGATGATGTGACATCTGGTGGTGGATAGGAGAAAAATGGGTGGAAATGGTCTACTGGAGGTGATGAAATGGTTGCTGGAGATGGAATTGATGTTGGAGATGGGCTGGAGATGGTAATTGTGGATGAAGCTGGAATGGTGGATGGAAGAGATAGGGTTGGGCTTGGAGGAGGAGAGGAAGCAGCAACAGCAGCAGCCAGGTCTTCTGCAGGAGCAGAAACCTGTGGGGGAGTGACTCTTTGAGTCCTGGTGCCTGAAGGAGCAGTTGAAGAGGGCCTGCTGGGTTTGCTAATTTGCCTGTCCCACTTGCCAAATAGGGCACAGGTAAGTCTCTTGGAGGCATTGATGTGCACTCCAGAGGAGACCAGCAGAGCAGGGCACCTTGCCTGAAGGAAAATTCCAAGAATTCTTCCAAAATTTACAAAGGTTTTGTTAATCTTTTTCTTTATTAGGTCAAAGAAGGTCTCTCCCCAATTCAAACTTTTCTTATCTACCAGAGCTCCCATGAGGCAGAGCTGATGTCTGGAGATGGTATCATGTGCAGAATGCTTTGCCAACAGCACCTTGCCTACAACATCTGCTAGGAACCTGTACTCAACAGACAAGTTCCTTTGAATAACTTGCTAGGGTTTCCCTCTGGATGACCCATCCTGGCAAGAATATCAGAAAATTCCTCCCCAGATAGTTCAGCAGTATCATCTCCATTTCTCAAACCAAAAACCTCTGTTAAGACTGTGGGGGTCAGAGGTACCTGTGTTCCAGCAATGGATCCAACTATAGTGTTGTTGTCAAGGTTGTGAGCAGTATAGACCCATTCCTTTATTTCATCTGAAGCAAGCTTGATTCGAGTGGTCATGAGGGCAGACAAGTTCTGATCCTTGAATAAACGCAAAATGTCCTGGAAGATTTGATCAGTAGTGTTGAACGATTCCAGATCAATGTCGAAGCCTGCATCAAACTTCATGGCGGCTAGAACAGCAACTGATACGACCATTGTACCTGCAAAAACTTAACAAACAAAACGAACAAGCGTAGAACTGTTTGGAGGGAAGAAGAATTCTTGCAGAGAAATTGAAAGCGCAAGAGAGAACGACGGCGAAAAATGAGTTTTATATTAGGGTTCGACGCAGAATTGGAAAGATCGTTAAACTCAGTTCGACGATCGAGGCTTCTAAAGGAATCTGAAGAGACTCCAACATCGTCGATCTCCGTTCGACGATCTTGGAAGGCGTCGAGCTCCGTTCGACGATCGTTCAGGGAACAAAATCGTCGAGCGCCGTTCGACGATCGTTGACCGGAAGAGATAGTTCATACTATCTGAGAGGCGCTGAACTCAGTTCGACGATTCTGAAAATCGTCGATCTCCGTTCGACGATCTTAGGGGAAATCGTCGAGCGCAGTTCAGAGATCAGAAAAATTCTAGACACTAAGAAAAATAATTTTTGCCTAGTCTTGGTCAATTTTAGCTTTCAAAATCTTGGAGATTATTTAAGACTTCCTCCATCTAACATTCCTAACTGATTTAGGAAGAAGGTGTGTTTCTTTTCATCCAAAGGCTTGGTGAAAATATCTCCCCTTTGTAAATCAGTTGGGATATATTGCAGTTCAATTTTATTCTTTTCAACATTGTCCCTTAAGAAGTGATGCCTAATCTCTATGTGTTTTGTCCTACTATGGAGGACTGGATTTTGAGCTATAGAAATAGCACTTGTATTGTCACAAAAGATTTTAGACTTCTCTAAGTTGTAACCATAGTCTAGGAGTTGGTTTTGAATCCACAATATTTGTGAACAACAACTGCCTGCAGCCATATATTCAGCTTCAGCAGTTGAGGTTGACACAGATGTTTGTTTCTTACAAAACCAAGAGACAAGTCTGTCACCAAGGAACTGACAAGTTCCACTGGTGCTTTTCCTGTCAATTCTGCATCCAGCATAATCAGTATCAGAGAATCCAGTTAACTCAAATGCTGAATCTTTTGGATACCAGAGACCTAGATTTGGACAACTTTTAACATACCTAAGAATCCTCTTTACTAAAGTTAGGTGTGACTCTCTAGGGCTTACTTGGAACCTAGCACATATACATGTAGCAAACATTATATCTGGTCTACTAGCTGTAAGATACAGTAAAGAGCCAATCATTGCTCTATATGTTGTCTGATCAACAGGTTTCCCATGTTCATCAGCATCCAATACAGCATTGGTAGGCATGAGTGTTTTCATACAAGATGCCTCAGACATACCAAATTTCTTAACCAGTTCATTAGTATATTTGGTTTGAGAAATAAAGATGCCTTCAGCATGTTGTTTGACTTGCAATCCTAGGAAGAAGGATAGCTCACCCATGCTACTCATCTCAAATTTAGAATGCATCAGGTTAGAAAACCTTCTGCACAATTTTGAGTCAGTAGAACCAAAAATGATATCGTCTACATAAATTTGTACTAGTAGGGTATGGGACTTATGGGTTCTAATAAAAAGAGTTTGGTCTACTCTACCCCTTATAAAACCATTTTTCAAGAGAAAGCATGCTAGGGTCTCATACCATGCTCTAGGAGCTTGCTTGAGACCATATAATGCTTTATTTAGTCTAAAAACATAATCAGGATAAGTTGGAGAGATAAAACCTGGAGGTTGTCTGACATAGACTTCCTCTTTGATGTCTCCATTTAAGAAGGCACTCTTGACATCCATCTGATAAACCTTGAAGCCTTTGTGAGCTGCATAAGCTAGAAATATTCTGATGGCTTCCAATCTTGCAACAGGTGCAAAGGTCTGGTCGTAGTCAATTCCTTCTTCTTGAGAATATCCCTGGGCAACTAGCCTTGCCTTGTTCCTTATTATTACTCCTTGATCATCCAGTTTATTTCTGAATACCCATTTTGTTCCAACAATGGAATGATCCTTTGGCTTTGGCACTAGTTCCCATACTTTGTTCCTCTCAAATTGATGCAACTCCTCTTGCATTGCAATGATCCAGTGTGGATCTTGCTCTGCATCTTGAATGGACTGAGGTTCAATTTGAGAAAGGAAGCAGGTGTGCAACAGGTTTTGGTTGACCTGATTTCTGGTTTGCACACCAGCTGAGAGTTCTCCAATTATTTGGGTAATTGGATGGTCTCTTGATGTTACTAGATCAACAGGGGGTGTTGATTGTTCACCAATTGTTGATTGTTCACCAACCTGTGTTGTTGTTTCCTCTTGTGGTACAACAACTGGCTCTTCAAGTTGAGCTTCAATGTGTTGAGCATTGCTTTCATCTTCACTGCTTTCTTCTTCTTGAGCAACCTGTAGCTTGTTCATATCTTCAACTAGAGAGTGTTCCTGCAAAGGTTCTATGGTAGAAGAAATCTTCTCCTTGAAAGACATGTTAGTTTCATCAAAAGAAATATGAACAGATTCCTCAATTTTCAATGATGATTTATTATAGACCCTATAGGCCTTGCTGATCATGGAGTATCCCAGAAACACTCCTTCATCAGCTTTGGCTTGAAATTTTGCTAAATATTTCTTATCATTATTGTGAATATAGCAAATGCAACCAAAAATTCTGAAATAGTCAACTTTAGGTTTCTTCGCTTTGAGTAATTCATAGGGAGTCTTTCCCTTCAGTTTATGTATCAGACTTCTGTTCAGCACATAGTTGGAGGTGTTCACTGCCTCTGCCCAAAAGGATAGAGGTAGATGAGCATCTGACAACAATGTAGTGGCAGATTCAATAAGGGTTCTATTTTTCCTTTCAGCTACCCCATTTTGTTGAGGAGTTCTAGGAGCTGAGAAAGTATGTCCTGATCCCTTCACTCTGACAGAACTCTTGCATAAGAAGAGAATCAAACTCTGTCCCATGATCACTTCTGATCAGGGCAATGTGAGTATTGAACTCAATCTGTATACATTTGAGAAACTCTGTCAGACACTTAAAGTTATCAGACTTCTTCCTTAGAAAGAACACCCAAGTGAATCTAGAGAAGTCATCTACAATTACTAAAGTGTAGGATTTCCCTCCTAGGCTTTGTACTGTGATGGGTCCAAATAGATCCATGTGTAACAGATACAATATCCTAGGTGAATCACTCTTATTAAGTGACTTAAAACTGTTTTTAGTTTGCTTGCCTAATTGACAAGCCTTGCAGAGTCCTTCCTTCTTGTAGGGGCCAGAAGGTAGTCCTCTAACAAGGTTGTCATTGGAGAGCCTAGCAATAGTTCTAAGGTTTAGGTGTCCTAGTCTCTTATGCCATAAAACATTTGGTCTACAGAATGAATTAAACAAGCAGATATCTATATCAGTTGAAAGAAAATCTACTAAGTAGATGTTACCTTTCCTTATACCTGTCAACACAGTTGTGTTGTCCTCTGACTTGATTTTGCATAAGGTTTTGTTGAAGGTCACCTGGTAGCCTTCATCACACAGCTGACTGATGCTGATTAGGTTGTGCTTCAGTCCTTCCACATATGCTACCTTCTTGAAGGTTACAGAACCAATCTGGACTGCACCATATCCTTTAGTTTGTCCAAAGTTGGAATCACCAAAGATAACTTTGGGTCCAAGCTTGGCTCTAAAGGAAGTGAGGTTGTCCTTGTTCTCCTGTCATGTGCTTAGAGCACCCACTATCCAAATACCATTGCTGGTTAGATGTTGGATAGGTCTTCACCTGCACATGAAACAATTTACTTGTTTTTGACCCAGTTTACCTTGGGCCTAGGTTGATAACCTCTAAATTCAGAAATGAAAGACATCCCTGGCTGACTCTTATATCCTTCAGGATGATATCTCCTTGGAGGTATAATCCATTCAGTATAAGGGTTAAAGGTTTGGGATGAAGAACCCTTAGGATTCAATTTTGACTTGCCTTTGAAAAAGTTTCCAGAGCTCTGACCTCTGTTCGACGATCTTGGAGCTGCGTTCGACGATCGTGGGTCAGATCGTCGAGCTCCGTTCGACGGTCGACTATGGCTGAGGTCAGGTATATGGGATCGTCGACCAGCGTTCGACGATCTTGGCTGAGATCGTCGATCTGCGTTCGACGATTTGTCCTGAGATCGTCGAGCTGCGTTCGGCGATCGTCGATCTTCATTCGGCGATCGTCGATCTCCGTTCGACGATTTGTGCTGGGACTTAGTTTTCTGAGGCAGATCAGAATTTTTCCTGGCAACCTCTACAACTCCCTTTCCCTTACTAGAGAATAAACTTGATGGGAGTTGTTAGAACTATAGGTTGGCTGGATGAAGCACCCAAGCCCAGTGTACTGTTGAATCTAGAGTTCACTGTGCTTGTGATGTCCATCAGCTTGATGCTTCTCCCATTAAGGGATTCTTCAAGCTTCTTGGCCTCAGAGAGCTCACTTTTCAGTGTAGCTATCTGTTCCCTATAGTTCTCCAACTCCTGAGAGAGTTTGAGGTTTTCTGACTTTAAAACATTTTGTTCAGATAATTGATTTCTGAGAGAGATGATCTCTTTCTCAGACTTTAGCAGGTCTAAACATAGTGCTTTAAATTCAGATTTAAAATCTTCTGAAGTAAAATCAAAAGAGCTGATTACCTGATCTTCTTCAGGTTGAGTCTCTGAGTCTGACTCTGACTCCTCTTCCTCTGAGTTGTGTTGTGAGGCATTGATTGCCATCATGCAGAACTCCTTTTCCTCTGCATCATCCTCATCATCACTAGAGCTGGAAAAGGCTTCTGACTCCTCTTCAGTCTCACTCCAGGATTCAGCAACAAATCCTTTCCTTGTATGCTTATTTTTGCTGGAAGAAGGTTTGCTATTGTCACTCCTTTTGGAGTCTTTCTCCTTTCTTCTCTCTTTTCTTTCCCTTCTGTCCTTGTTCTTGTTCTCTGGACAGTCAGGAGCTATATGCCCTGGTTTCCTGCAATCAAAGCAAATAATGTCTTTGTTATTTCCAATGGACTTGTCATACCTTGGCCTATCCTGCTCCTTATATGATCTTCTTCTGAAGTCCTTTCTGGCCATCTTATAGAATCTTTTGGCCAACAAGCTGAGAAGTTCATCATTGCCTGTTCCTTTTTCTTCAGGCAGATCCTCAGTTGTCCTTGAATGCTATGGTCTTCTCCTTTCTTGTGGCTGGTGAAGCAACCTTCTGTTCTTCCTCTCTGTTCTTGATGAGTAGCTCATAAGATTTGAGCTTACCCAACAAGGCTTCAGTGGTGATCTCATTCAGACTTCTGGCATCTTTAATTGGCCAGATTCTTGAATCCCAAGTGCTGGGAAAGCACATTAGGATCTTGTCATTAAGTTCTGTCAGTGAGATCTCTTGTCTAATGTCCTCAGTTCACTGACAATTAGACTCAGTCTGTTGTACATGTCTCCCACTGACTCAGTTTCTCCCTTCTTGAAGTTCTCATATTGGGAGATGAGATGGGATCTTCTGTCCTTTCTCTCATCAGCTGAGCCTGAAACTATTTCTGAGAGCTTGTCCCAAATCTCCTTGGCTGAATTACATTCAGCTACCTTTTGAAAAATGTCATCTGACATTGTCTGGGCTAGAATGTTCATAGCCTTGGCATCAGCTACTTTCCACTTTTTGATGTCAGCATCTGTTCCTGATGGAGGTGGAACAGCATTTGTGCTTGTGCTCTCTGGGGGTCTTGGACACACTGTCAAAACAGAATTAAAAATATCTTCGTCAATAGAATTCATGTAGAGTCTAATCCTTGCTTTCCAAAGTGCAAACTTTGACAGATTGCACACTGGAGGTCTGGTGCTAGCATAATCTTTGTTTTGGGCCATGATTTGTGCAAACAAAATCTAATAATAAAATACAAAAGAAAACAGATCTAGTTTGGGATCTTTGGGTTCAGGTGTTAGCCTGTACAACCAATCAGGTATGGTATGTTTAACCAACCTGCCTCTGATACCAATTGAAAGGGAAACTAGATCTGATATACTCTAGAGGGGGGTGAATAGAGTATATGGTGCTTTTAAAACACAAAGAAAAACTTTTGCAAAGCTTTACAACAATTGTTGTAATGAGTGTGAGCAGGGAAGCAGAAATAAAACTAATCACAAAACTAAGCTATGCAGAGACTAAGCACAAGAGAATCTAGGCCAGAAACAAAAAGAAAACAAGCAGAACCAGATGACACAAGGAAATATAGTGGTTCCCCAAACTTGGGTACATCCACTCTTCTACCACCCTAGGTAGGAATCCACTGCAGGATGAGTTGATCAGGTGTCCTGGGCACCAATGAGCTTTTGATAAGGTGCTCAAAAACCAAATCAGATTTTTTGATCAGGTGTCTTGCCACCAATGAGCTTTTGACAAGGTGCTCAAAAACCAGATTCAAACTTTTGAAGGGAGTTTGAAAAACCCTTTACAGAGTGGGGGTGAGAGAGTTATGACAGTCTTCTCTTTCTCAATCAACTGAGAAGACTAAGTGGATTGATGTCAAAGCTCCCCCTGAATCCTTGAAATCTTCAGGAAGAAAAGCTTTGCTGAGGGTGATAGGCCTTCAAAGATAGATCTCCAGCAATAGATGATTTCAGCAAGCTGAAATGTTGAGTGTCTGGAGTCTTGAAATGATGTTGGCCTTGAACACTTTGAGAGCTGAAGAGATCTGAAGAATGCTTGATCTCTTTGATGAGTGTTCTTCAGAATTCTTGTTGACAGAAAATTTTGACAGAGTCTCTGTATATTGAGTTGTGTGTCCTATTCTGTCAATCTCTATCTTGATTCAAAAACATTCTATCTTTTATTCTCTGTGCCAGAATAGAATATCACTCTGTCAAAGATAGCCGTTGGTCTGCATTGATTACAGCCTTAATTGCATAATTTCTTCTGAAGGAAAGTCCACTGAATTATTCCTTGAAAAATCCGTTGAAACTTGGTCCAGAAGTAAATGAAAACGGCTAGCAGATCTTCTGAATTAAATGCAGAATAACTTCTAACTGATTTGAATTTGAATTCTGGAAGATAACTGAAAACGTCGAACTGAGCTCTGCTATCGTCGAGCTGAGCTCAGCGAACTGGAAAATTCAAGCAACAAAATAATCGTCGATCTGAGCTCAAAGATCGTCGAACTGAGCTCAGAGATAAGGATCCAATGCAGAGTCAAAATCGTCGACCTGAGCTCACCGATCGTCGAATGGAGTTCGACGATATTGTGAAGTTGAGCTCAGCGATCGTCGAGTGGAGCTCGACGATATTATGAGGTTGAGCTCAGCGATCGTCGAATGGAGCTCGACGATCTGTGGAAGTTGAGCTAGACGATCGTCGACCGGAGTTCGACGAATCGTCGTGCTGAGCTCGACGATTAGACTTAGTCTCCAGACAGAAAAACTTGGTCTTCAGGGCAGCTTCCAATCCTAGACTACTAACCCTTAGACTCAATTCTAATTGACCTATTAAGCTATACAGAAGGTCAAACACAGATTCCTAGAGACATAGTGATCCTGACCCAAATTAGTAATAGGGTGTTCCAACAATCTCCCCCTATTTGGGTTAGGAAAACTATTTACAGACTTTGGAAAAATTAAATAACATCATACAATCAGAAAAGCACAAAAACAACAACAGCTAGACACATTGCAGAAACATCACAGAGATATATATATCATCCAGATAGTAGTCAGAAAAACCAAAGATTGTCACCTTACAGAGTTACTTCTTCTCTTTGCCTTTAACCATTTTGATTTCTCTGTTAGGGTTCAGGGCTTCTTGTTTGGATCTGGTGTCATCTGCTGCACCCAAATAAATTTGCTTTGAAGTCCTGGGAACCACAGCAGCAGGATGCAACTCCATGTATCTGTCTGCATCAAAGAACTTGCTGGAGGCATATCTTTCTAACTCCTTTTGTCTTTGTTTTGACATGGTAGAAATATTAGAAGTGTCTAAGCCTTGCTCTCTGGCTTTCTTTATCTGGTCTAATGCAGCCATTTCTTTCATTCTAGCAGTCCAAGCAACAGGATTCTTCTCAGGGTCCTCAAATGGTACAGGTGGTTCATACCTGTTGGAAGAAGTGTCCTGAGGAGGCCTAGCAGACACTGTCTCTCTTAGCTTAAAGGGGAATGGACCAGAAGTAGTATCAGATGAAGCATGTCCTCCCCTGGAGTAAGGGTGCTGCCTGGAATGCCCTTTAGAATAAACTTGAATATCTCTTTGACTTCCCCTGTATCCTCCTCTCCTGGAATAAGAACCCCTAGATTGGCTTTCCCTTTGATATGATCTGGCATGGGGTTGGTAGGGATCCTGGCTTCTAGATGGGGCCTGACTTGCAGAGCTGCCACCTGCACCTGCATCAGGTGGAGGTGGTGGAGGAGGATGAGGGTGCTTGAACTGGGAGGAGCCCTTCTCAAACTTTCTCTTCTTTTTCATTGCTTTCAGCTGATTTTTAGAGTACTGCATCCAATGTTCAGTAATTTGGCAGTTATGCAGAATATAGTAAGGAATATCATTATCATCTTTTACTTTTGCAGGAGGAACCCTTTTCATAGCCTTGCTTCTAGCTTTCCTCTTCCTGGCAATAGTGGCAGCAGAGTCATCAGAGTCTGTCTTGAACTCATCAGAGTCAGAACTCTGGGCATCATATATAGCATCTATCTTCTTCATAAGATCTTTCTTCAGTTGAATTGCAGCAGATGAGGCAGAAGCAGAAGGGGCAGCAGCAGGAACAGCAGCAAATACAGCAGCAGATACAGGAACAACAGATTCAGCAGCAGATGTAGAAGGAGAAGCAGAAACAACTTCAGCAACAACAGGAGTGATGGCAGCAGCAACTTCAGAAACACCAACAGAATCTGCAGCAGGCTCAACATCAATGGCCTCTGTCATCAGAAATTCCTTGGAAATGGGCTCATCAGAAACAAAAGGGATTTCAGCAGCAGTAGGAACATTTTCTTCAGCAGCAGCAAAGACAGTTTCAGAAGCAGATTCAGTCTTTTCTTCAACAGCAGTAGCAGCAGTCACTGAGTGTATAAAAGAAGAAATAATACTGGGGTCACAGCCAGAGAAAGGCACCAGTGCCTTAGATAGGTCTTCTGAGAGCTGGACAGCAATAATTTCTGGTAAACAACTGAAAAAGGCAGGATCAAAGGCTGAGAGTAAAGACCTTAGGTCTATTGTCAGAACTGGATTAGGCACAGCAACTGGAGCAGAAGAGGCAGCAGACACAGAAGTTCCAACAGCAGCAGTATCATCAGCAACAGGAGCAGAAGCAGCAGCAGCAACAGCAGCATGAAGGCTGGCTTCATATGGCATCTCCCCCTGCCTGGATGTAGATACATCTGTATCAAGGCACACTGCTGGAGGTGCTGCCTGAGGAATGAGGGAGGAAAGCTTGGCAGATAAGGCTGCCACTGACTGTTGTAGAGGAGCTAAGGAGGCCTCCATGAGAAGAGAGAGCCTGGGGGCAAGTAGCTCATACAACTTGTGAGCTAAGGCTGGCAGATCTACATGCTCAATAGCAGGAGCAGAGGTAGATGGTATAGGGATGGCTGAGGAAGCTGGAAGTGGAGGGCTGGAGAGTGGAGGGATGGTTGGCTGAGGTGTGGGAATGGTGGAGATGGAGGACAAGGGTATGGATATGGATGGAGTGAATGATGGTTGGTCAATGATGTGGAGGAGGAGATCTTGGAATGAGGTTGAGGAGAAGGGTAATTCTGGAGGAGAAGAGGGGGAATCATCCATGTAGGATTCATCCAGAAGGGTGAATGATGGAATGAATGGAGATGATGTGACATCTGGTGGTGGATAGGAGAACAATGGGTGGAAATGGTCTATTGGAGGTGATGAAATGGTTGCTGGAGATGGAATTGATGTTGGAGATGGGCTGGAGATGGTAATTGTGGATGAAGCTGGAATGGTGGATGGAAGAGGTAGGGTTGAGCTTGGAGGAGGAGAGGAAGCAGCAACAGCAGCAGCCAGGTCTTCTGCAGGAGCAGAAACCTGTGGGGGAGTGACTCTTTGAGTCCTGGTGCCTGAAGGAGCAGTTGAAGATGGCCTGCTGGGTTTGCTAATTTGCCTGTCCCACTTGCCAAATAGGGCACAGGTAAGTCTCTTAGAGGCATTGATGTGCACTCCAGAGGAGACCAACAGAGCAGGGCACCTTGCCTGAAGGAAAATTCCAAGAATTCTTCCAAAATTTACAAAGGTTTTGTTAATCTTTTTCTTTATTAGGTCAAAGAAGACCTCTCCCTAATTCAAACTTTTCTTATCTACCAGAGCTCCCATGAGGCAGAGCTGATGTCTGGAGATGGTATCATGTGCAGAATGCTTTGCCAACAGCACCTTGCCTACAACATCTGCTAGGAACCTGTACTCAACAGACAAGTTCCTTTTGAATAACTTGCTAGGGTTTCCCTCTGGATGACCCATCCTGGCAAGAATATCAGAAAATTCCTCCTCATATAGTTCAGCAGTATCATCTCCATTTCTCAAACCAAAAACCTCTGTTAAGACTGTGGGGGTCAGAGGTACCTGTGTTCCAGCAATGGATCCAACTATAGTGTTGTTGTCAAGGTTGTGAGCAGTATAGACCCATTCCTTTATTTCATCTGAAGCAAGCTTGATTCGAGTGGTCATGAGGGCAGACAAGTTCTGATCCTTGAATAAACGCAAAATGTCCTGGAAGATTTGATCAGTAGTGTTGAACGATTCCAGATCAATGTCGAAGCCTACATCAAACTTCATGGCGGCTAGAACAGCAACTGATACGACCATTGTACCTGCAAAAACTTAACAAACAAAACGAACAAGCGTAGAACTGTTTGGAGGGAAGAAGATTCTTGCAGAGAAATTGAAAGCGCAAGAGAGAACGACGGCGAAAAATGAGTTTTATATTAGGGTTCGACGCAGAATTGGAAAGATCGTTGAACTCAGTTCGACGATCGAGGCTTCTAAAGGAATCTGAAGAGACTCCAACATCGTCGATCTCCGTTCGACGATCTTGGAAGGCGTCGAGCTCCGTTCGACGATCGTTCAGGGAACAAAATCGTCGAGCGCCGTTCGACGATCGTTGACCGGAAGAGATAGTTCAGTCTATCTGAGAGGCGCTGAACTCAGTTCGACGATTCTGGAAATCGTCGATCTCCGTTCGACGATCTTAGGGGAAATCGTCGAGCGCAGTTCAGAGATCAGAAAAATTCTAGACACTAAGAAAAATAATTTTTGCCTAGTCTTGGTCAATTTTAGCTTTCAAAATCTTGGAGATTATTTAAGACTTCCTCCATCTAACATTCCTAACTGATTTAGGAAGAAGGTGTGTTTTTTTTCATCCAAAGGCTTGGTGAAAATATCTCCCCTTTGTAAATCAGTTGGGATATATTGCAGTTCAATTTTATTCTTTTCAACATTGTCCCTTAAGAAGTGATGTCTAATCTCTATGTGTTTTGTCCTACTATGGAGGACTGGATTTTGAGCTATAGAAATAGCATTTGTATTGTCACAAAAGATTTTAGACTTCTCTAAGTTGTAACCATAGTCTAGGAGTTGGTTTTGAATCCACAATATTTGTGAACAACAACTGCCTGCAGCCATATATTCAGCTTCAGCAGTTGAGATTGACACAGATGTTTGTTTCTTACAAAACCAAGAGACAAGTCTGTCACCAAGGAACTGACAAGTTCCACTGGTGCTTTTCCTGTCAATTCTGCATCCAGCATAATCAGTATCAGAGAATCCAGTTAACTCAAATGCTGAATCTTTTGGATACCAGAGACCTAGATTTGGACAACTTTTAACATACCTAAGAATCTTCTTTACTAAAGTTAGGTGTGACTCTCTAGGGCTTACTTGGAACCTAGCACATATACATGTAGCAAACATTATATCTGGTCTACTAGCTGTAAGATACAGTAAAGAGTCAATCATTGCTCTATATGTTGTCTGATCAACAGGTTTCCCATGTTCATCAGCATCCAATACAGCATTGGTAGGCATGGGTGTTTTCATACAAGATGCCTCAGACATACCAAATTTCTTAACCAGTTCATTAGCATATTTGGTTTGAGAAATAAAGATGCTTTCAGCATGTTGTTTGACTTGCAATCCTAGGAAGAAGGATAGCTCACTCATACTACTCATCTCAAATTTAGAATGCATCAGGTTAGAAAACCTTCTGCACAATTTTGAGTCAGTAGAACCAAAAATGATATCGTCTACATAAATTTGCACTAGTAGGGTATGGGACTTATGGGTTCTAATAAAAAGAGTTTGGTCTACTCTACCCCTTATAAAACCATTTTCCAAGAGAAAGCATGTTAGGGTCTCATACCATGCTCTAGGAGCTTGCTTGAGACCATATAATGCTTTATTTAGTCTAAAAACATAATCAGGATAAGTTGGAGAGATAAAACCTGGAGGTTGTCTGACATAGACTTCCTCTTTGATGTCTCCATTTAAGAAGACACTCTTGACATCCATCTGATAAACCTTGAAGCCTTTGTGAGCTGCATAAGCTAGAAATATTCTGATGGCTTCCAATCTTGCAACAGGTGCAAAGGTCTGGTCGTAGTCAATTCCTTCTTCTTGAGAATATCCCTGGGCAACTAGCCTTGTCTTGTTCCTTATTATTACTCCTTGATCATCCAGTTTATTTCTGAATACCCATTTTGTTCCAACAATGGAATGATCCTTTGGCTTTGGCACTAGTTCTCATACTTTGTTTCTCTCAAATTGATGCAACTCCTCTTGCATTGCAATGATCCAGTGTGGATCTTGCTCTGCATCTTGAATGGACTGGGGTTCAATTTGAGAAAGGAAGCAGGTGTGCAACAGGTTTTGGTTGACCTGATTTCTGGTTTGCACACCAGCTGAGAGTTCTCCAATTATTTGGGTAATTGGATGGTCTCTTGATGTTACTAATCAACAGGGGGTGTTGATTGTTCACCATTGTTGATTGTTCACCAACCTGTGTTGTTGTTTCCTCTTGTGGTACAACAACTGGCTCTTCAAGTTGAGCTTCAATGTGTTGAGCATTGCTTTCATCTTCACTGCTTTCTTCTTCTTGAGCAACCTGTAGCTTGTTCATATCTTCAACTAGAGAGTGTTCCTGCAAAGGTTCTATGGTAGAAGAAATCTTCTCCTTGAAAGACATGTTAGTTTCATCAAAAGAAATATGAACAGATTCCTCAATTTTCAATGATGATTTATTATAGACCCTATAGGCCTTGCTGATCATGGAGTATCCCAGAAACACTCCTTCATCAGCTTTGGCTTGAAATTTTGCTAAATATTTCTTATCATTATTGTGAATATAGCAAATGCAACCAAAAATTCTGAAATAGTCAACTTTAGGTTTCTTCCCTTTGAGTAATTCATAGGGAGTCTTTCCCTTCAGTTTATGTATCAGACTTCTGTTCAGCACATAGTTGGAGGTGTTCACTGCTTCTGCCCAAAAGGATAGAGGTAGATGAGCATCTGACAACAATGTAGTGGCAGATTCAATAAGGGTTCTATTTTTCCTTTCAGCTACCCCATTTTGTTGAGGAGTTCTAGGAGCTGAGAAAGTATGCCTGATCCCTTCACTCTGACAGAACTCTTGCATAAGAAGAGAATCAAACTCTGTCCCATGATCACTTCTGATCAGGGCAATGTGAGTATTGAACTCAATCTGTATACATTTGAGAAACTCTGTCAGACACTTAAAGTTATCAGACTTCTTCCTTAGAAAGAACACCCAAGTGAATCTAGAGAAGTCATCTACAATTACTAAAGTGTAGGATTTCCCTCCTAGGCTTTGTACTGTGATGGGTCCAAATAGATCCATGTGTAACAGATACAATATCCTAGGTGAATCACTCTTATTAAGTGACTTAAAACTGTTTTTAGTTTGCTTGCCTAATTGACAAGCCTTGCAGAGTCCTTCCTTCTTGTAGGGGCCAGAAGGTAGTCCTCTAACAAGGTTGTCCTTGGAGAGCCTAGCAATAGTTCTGAGGTTTAGGTGTCCTAGTCTCTTATACCATAAAACATTTGGTCTACAGACTGAATTAAACAAGCAGATATCTATATCAGTTGAAAGAAAATCTGCTAAGTAGATGTTACCTTTCCTTATACCTGTCAACACAGTTGTGTTGTCCTCTGACTTGATTTTGCATAAGGTCTTGTTGAAGGTCACCTGGTAGCCTTCATCACACAGCTGACTGATGCTGATCAGGTTGTGCTTCAGTCCTTCCACATATGCTACCTTCTTGAAGGTTACAGAACCAATCTGGACTGCACCATATCCTTTAGTTTGTCCAAAGTTGGAATCACCAAAGATAACTTTGGGTCCAAGCTTGGCTCTAAAGGAAGTGAGGTTGTCCTTATTCCCTGTCATGTGCTTAGAGCACCCACTATCCAAATACCATTGCTGGTTAGATGTTGGATAGGTCTTCACCTGCACATGAAACAATTTACTTGTTTTTGACCCAGTTTACCTTGGGCCTAGGTTGATAACCTCTAAATTCAGAAATAAAAGACATCCCTGGCTGACTCTTATATCCTTCAGGATGATATCTCCTTGGAGGTATAATCCATTCAGTATAAGGGTTAAAGGTTTGGGATGAAGAACCCTTAGGATTCAATTTTGACTTGCCTTTGAAAAAGTTTCCAGAGCTCTGACCTCTGTTCGACGATCTTGGAGCTGCGTTCGACGATCGTGGGTCAGATCGTCGAGCTCCGTTCGACGGTCGACTATGGCTGAGGTCAGGTATATGGGATCGTCGACCAGCGTTCGACGATCTTGGCTGAGATCGTCGATCTGCGTTCGACGATTTGTCCTGAGATCGTCGAGCTGCGTTCGGCGATCGTCGATCTTCATTCGGCGATCGTCGATCTCCGTTCGACGATTTGTGCTGGGACTTAGTTTTCTGAGGCAGATCAGAATTTTTCCTGGCAACCTCTACAACTCCCTTTCCCTTACTAGAGATAAACTTGATGGGAGTTGTTAGAACTATAGGTTGGCTGGATGAAGCACCTAAGCCCAGTGTACTGTTGAATCTAGAGTTCACTGTGCTTGTGATGTCCATCAGCTTGATGCTTCTCCCATTAAGGGATTCTTCAAGCTTCTTGGCCTCAGAGAGCTCACTTTTCAGTGTAGCTATCTGTTCCCTATAGTTCTCCAACTCCTGAGAGAGTTTGAGGTTTTCTGACTTTAAAACATTTTGTTCAGATAATTGATTTCTGAGAGAGATGATCTCTTTCTCAGACTTTAGCAGGTCTAAACATAGTGTTTTAAATTCAGATTTAAAATCTTCTGAAGTAAAATCAAAAGAGCTGATTACCTGATCTTCTTCAGGTTGAGTCTCTGAGTCTGACTCTGACTCCTCTTCCTCTGAGTTGTGTTGTGAGGCATTGATTACCATCATGCAGAACTCCTTTTCCTCTGCATCATCCTCATCATCACTAGAGCTGGAAGAGGCTTCTGACTCCTCTTCAGTCTCACTCCAGGATTCAGCAACAAATCATTTCCTTGTATGCTTATTTTTGCTGGAAGAAGGTTTGATATTGCCACTCCTTTTGGAGTCTTTCTCCTTTCTTCTCTCTTTTCTTTCCCTTCTGTCCTTATTCTCTGGACAGTCAGGAGCTATATGTCCTGGTTTCCTGCAACCAAAGCAAATAATGTCTTTGTTATTGCCAATGGACTTGTCATACCTTGGCCTATCCTGCTCCTTGTATGATCTTCTTCTGAAGTCCTTTCTGGCCATCTTATAGAATCTTTTGGCCAACAAGCTGAGAAGTTCATCATTGCCTGTTCCTTTTTCTTCAGGCAGATCCTCAGTTGCCTTGAATGCTATGGTCTTCTCCTTTCTTGTGGCTGGTGAAGCAACCTTCTGTTCTTCCTCTCTGTTCTTGATGAGTAGCTCATAAGATTTGAGCTTACCCAACAAGGCTTCAGTGGTGATCTCATTCAGACTTCTGGCATCTTTAATTGGCCAGATTCTTGAATCCCAAGTGCTGGGAAAGCACATTAGGATCTTGTCATTAAGTTCTGTCAGTGAGATCTCCTTGTCTAATGTCCTCAGTTCACTGACAATTAGACTCAGTCTGTTGTACATATCTCCCACTGACTCAGTTTCTCCCTTCTTGAAGTTCTCATATTGGGAGATGAGATGGGATCTTCTGTCCTTTCTCTCATCAGCTGAGCCTGAAACTATTTCTGAGAGCTTGTCCCAAATCTCCTTGGCTGAGTTACATTCAGCTACCTTTTGAAAAATGTCATCTGACATTGTCTGGGCTAGAATGTTCATAGCCTTGGCATCAGCTACTTTCCACTTTTTGATGTCAGCATCTGTTCCTGATGGAGGTGGAACAGCATTTGTGCTTGTGCTCTCTGGGGGTCTTGGACACACTGTCAAAACAGAATTAAAAATATCTTCGTCAATAGAATTCATGTAGAGTCTAATCCTTGCTTTCCAAAGTGCAAACTTAGACAGATTGCACACTGGAGGTCTGGTGCTAGCATAATCTTTGTTTTGGGCCATGATTTGTGCAAACAAAATCTAATAATAAAATACAAAAGAAAACAGATCTAGTTTGGGATCTTTGGGTTCAGGTGTTAGCCTGTACAACCAATCAGGTATGGTATGTTTAACCAACCTGCCTCTGATACCAATTGAAAGGGAAACTAGATCTGATATACTCTAGAGGGGGGTGAATAGAGTATATGGTGCTTTTAAAACACAAAGAAAAACTTTTGCAAAGCTTTACAACAATTGTTGTAATGAGTGTGAGCAGGGAAGCAGAAATAAAACTAATCACAAAACTAAGCTATGCAGAGACTAAGCACAAGAGAATCTAGGCCAGAAACAAAAAGAAAACAAGCAGAACCAGATGACACAAGGAAATATAGTGGTTCCCCAAACTTGGGTACATCCACTCTTCTACCACCCTAGGTAGGAATCCACTGCAGGATGAGTTGATCAGGTGTCCTGGGCACCAATGAGCTTTTGATAAGGTGCTCAAAAACCAAATCAGATTTTTTGATCAGGTGTCTTGCCACCAATGAGCTTTTGACAAGGTGCTCAAAAACCAGATTCAAACTTTTGAAGGGAGTTTGAAAAACCCTTTACAGAGTGGGGGTGAGAGAGTTATGACAGTCTTCTCTTTCTCAATCAACTGAGAAGACTAAGTGGATTGATGTCAAAGCTCCCCCTGAATCCTTGAAATCTTCAGGAAGAAAAGCTTTGCTGAGGGTGATAGGCCTTCAAAGATAGATCTCCAGCAATAGATGATTTCAGCAAGCTGAAATGTTGAGTGTCTGGAGTCTTGAAATGGTGTTGGCCTTGAACACTTTGAGAGCTGAAGAGATCTGAAGAATGCTTGATCTCTTTGATGAGTGTTCTTCAGAATTCTTGTTGACAGAAAATTTTGACAGAGTCTCTGTATATTGAGTTGTGTGTCCTATTCTGTCAATCTCTATCTTGATTCAACAACATTCTATCTTTTATTCTCTGTGCCAGAATAGAATATCACTCTGTCAAAGATAGCTGTTGGTCTGCATTGATTACAGCCTTAATTGCATAATTTCTTCTGAAGGAAAGTCCACTGAATTATTCCTTGAAAAATCCCTTTAAACTTGGTCCAGAAGTAAATGAAAATGGCTAGCAGATCTTCTGAATTAAATGCAGAATAACTTCTAACTGATTTGAATTTGAATTCTGGAAGATATCTGAAAACGTCGAACTGAGCTCTGCTATCGTCGAGTTGAGCTCAGCGAACTGGAAAATTCAAGCAACAAAATAATCGTCGATCTGAGCTCAAAGATCGTCGAACTGAGCTCAGAGATAAGGATCCAATGCAGAGTCAAAATCGTCGACCTGAGCTCACCGATCGTCGAATGGAGTTCGACGATATTGTGAAGTTGAGCTCAGCGATCGTCGAGTGGAGCTCGACGATATTATGAGGTTGAGCTCAGCGATCGTCGAATGGAGCTCGACGATCTGTGGAAGTTGAGCTAGACGATCGTCGACCGGAGTTCGACGAATCGTCGTGCTGAGCTCGACGATTAGACTTAGTCTCCAGACAGAAAAACTTGGTCTTCAGGGCAGCTTCCAATCCTAGACTACTAACCCTTAGACTCAATTCTAATTGACCTATTAAGCTATACAGAAGGTCAAACACAGATTCCTAGAGACATAGTGATCCTGACCCAAATTAGTAATAGGGTGTTCCAACACAACATGTAACATCGGCCTTGTTAGTCTCCCTCATGAGTATACGCTCACCCACGGTAATGTTGGTTGTCGGAGCGGGGATAATAATGGAATTTTGGTCGGCCATGTGGGTATATTGACCACAAGAAGGGTGGGGTGTTTGGTGGTAGGCGGGGACATATTTGTATTCACTTACTGACTTAGTGCTCTGTCGTGACGTGGGGAATGTGTCGAGTGTATTGGCTCGAAGGTAAGCGGGGTCAAAGTGAGTAGTGAGTATGTTACGCATTTGCGGCCCTGTGTGTGGAATGCCACCAACACGATGCTCCTCATTTAAGCAAAACACTTTGGCACGACCTTCTAAGTTCGCGCGAGTGACGACAACCTTTTGGAGGTCTTCCAAGTGGTGTCTAGCAAAATAACACTTCATTTTCGCTAGCCAATCCCAAAAAAATTTTGGGTGTCCATGGCCGTCAAACGTAGGCACATTTAGCCTAATGCGAGGAGTGTGGTGATGGGGGGTGTGGGCTTTGGAAACCATGAGAGAACGATTGGGTCAATGTGGTGAGTGTCATGGTTAATTGAGCGAGTTGGGTGGTGAGATCGCGTTGGACGGCCGCTAGGTGGGCTTGTGTGACTTTCCTAGTATTGTGAGTGTCGTCCATGCTATTGGATGTGGGTGAGTGCGAAAAAAATACTTTTCCGGAACGTGCGTGCATAAAGGGTTGAAAGTGACGCAGGAGGATCGACAAAGATTAAGAAATCTTTGCGCCGAAGTCTGATACCAAATTGATGTAGCACAAGTTACCGCTTGTGCACAATTACCAAATATTCGTGTGAGTGCGACATTTCATCAAACATGTGACGTGCAATCGGCGAGTTTCAACAACAAATTAACACCACTACGCATGCAATACTCAACCATCAACGATGAGATAACGGACGCAATATTTCAATGTAGAGATTTTCACTGATTAACGGGAAGTCCCCAACGAGATCGAGCTACCGAGCGCGAGCCTTCCGACCAATTGGTTGGAGAGCGGCGACGGGCCTTGTCTAGCCCCGATTCGTTCGCCTTTTCCGATTGCACACTAATTCGTTCGCACACTACAAAGCCCAAACAAGTAGACGAAGCACACGCAAGGTGGAGGTGAGAAAGACGTTACCCAATCGGATGAGATCCGGAGAAGAAGATCGCGGCGAGTACCGACCAAGAGATCACGTCGCGGACAACGGAGGGGCGGCTAGTCGGAATCACGCCAGGCGCGGATGACGTCGGGACCTACACGGAGTCCGAACTTGCGGATCGACACGAGGAGAGCGGGGCGCCGGTGTCGCGTTCGGTCGGGGAAGGGGGCGAGCTCGCCGGTTGACGGTGGAGGATGGAGGTCGAGGGAGATGGGAGTGGAGCCACACCACCAAGAGGGCACCCGGTGTCACGCCGGAGTGAGAGGGGGTTCGCCGCCGGTGTCGCGTCGGGCAGGCGGCCGTCGATGTCGCGCCGACGGGAAAAGGAGCTGAGGATTCGGATCGGCCCTATGCTGTCTGCTCCGGTCACGGGAGAAAAGAGGGAACTCCTTTTTTTGTCAAAATAAATTTTTCATTAGGGTTTCAAACCATAAGGAGGAGTATAAATACTTCCCATGAGTAGTAATCTCAACCCCTCATCACACTCCTCTAATCCTAGCCATCAAATTGTCTTAGCCAAAATAAAATGCAGGAAATAAAAGGGAGACAAAACGTCCGTGACAACCTAACATTTTGGGCGATCGGGCGCGCGATAGCAACTTAGAAATGCGATTAAATGTTTGCTAAAATAATAATAAACTAGATAATTAAACGTAACGGATCATGTCGCGATAGGACCTCCGTGTGTTGGGCCGAATGTTGTAGAGGTGCGCCGCGTTGTCAAGCAGGGCCGGGTCAGCGCCATCACCTACTCAGAACCTCCCTCTGTTATTACTTTTTGTAAAACCTGGCACACAACGATAGCACAACTGTAATAAATGCATGTAATAAGAACATAAAAATAGCCACAGAAATTTATAGAATCAACAATATAAATTTAAATATATAAATAAAAGATGGAGAAGTAAACGATCGTGTCTGATGAGTGCGTTGTGGATGCTCCGAACATGCACAATCCGTGACGAAAATCTAAAATCTACAAATTATTTGCCACCCAATTGTTTGTACATGTCTTTTTTCTGTAATAAAAACAAGTATCTTTAAAAATTATTATAAGCAATGGATTGAACTTCTCTGTAATAAAACGCGAAGTTTTTAGGTCCGGGCTCCGTTTGGAAATCGTCGTCCGGATGAGAGGAGGAGTTGTCGCGTGGACACATAAATGGGCGAGATAAAGAGCAATGCAGCGCGAGTGCAACAAAGCAGCGGCGCGTGCTCGCACGCCAGCAATTTTGCTCGCACGCCAGCAATTTTGCTCGCCCCGGGCTCCGGACCTAAAAATTCCCCGTTTGAAACAGGGGTGACGTTTTAAAAAGAGTGGTGTTAAGTGCAGCCCAATTTTTGCTATGTGCAAACCAGCAAAAAAAAAGTGACCCTCAAATAAGACTAAAAGCCCTAAACCGTGAGATCACCTAAGTGCAACCCGATTCATTTTTCAGTCGACTTCTCCCAGCCGGGCCTAATTATGTGTTCTTCCCGCAGTTTCCTCCCGACGGAAGCCCGTCGCCGCCGCTGTTCACTACCCTCGCTCCACCAAGCTCCATCCTTTGCCCTATCTTCACTCCAATCTCTCCAGCGAGCGCGCATTCATACATCTGTAGCGGAACTGCCGTTCAAGTTTTCACCATGATTTCCAGTTCATCCATGGAGTTTGATTTCAAATCACTAAAGAGGAAAGAAGCATGGGATTCGTGCTAATTCCACAAATTCTCAGATGACGGATGGTCTTGCTCCCCTTTTCAAGGTAACACGGCCATTGATCCGTTATTTTTTTTCCCCAATATGTTTCTTCGGAAGAATTTTAGGGGTTTTTCCCCTTGAAAATTCATGAATGACTGAAAAAATTTGAAATTGCGCAGAACTATGAGTTTGAGAAACAATCAAAAGTTCCCCCAAGATGTTCTGACAAAATTAGTGACAAAGAATGTGAAGGGGTTGAAGGGAAGGAGGAAAGGGTTCTTATTGTTCTCGATGAAGAGAACGGCGAACATGTTCCTGTTTTGGTAAGCGGGGCGATGGAGAAGAATGAATGCATCCAAGCTAATTTGGAAGGCTTTGGTTTGAGGGGTGACAGTGAAGGGGAAACCGTGCAACCGTTCCACGAATAAGACGAATTGTTGTCATCGACCTGAAGAAAACTTGGCAAAACCAAAAGAAAACGGATATTAAATAATAAAGTGATAATTTTAAAAAAAATATTTTTGGTTTGCACATAACAAATTGGTTTACACGTAAAGTTTTCTGATTTGCACATAACCGCAGTTTGCATGCTTCCAAAATGAAGTTGCACGTATAATTACTCATTAAAAAAGGGCTAAGAAAATGAGAAGACAAAATTATAATTTAAAGATTGACAAAACCTTTATTTGGCTTCCACTTGCAGAGAGAGACAGACAGACAGACAAAATTCTGAGATTGCCGAATGCTGCTTCGCTCATTGATCGGCGATGGGTACTCCCAATCAACCACACCGATTTAAAACAGCGCATTGTAGCAGATCTTAAGCCTAATAAATGGATGGAGGTCAGTGAGAGAGAAGCAGATTAATAAATAAATAAATGGAGGATAGTGATGATGGCCTTTCGAAAAATTGATGAGGAGCGGAGGATGATAGCCTGGAGGGATGGGATCGTGCACGAGTACAACCTTTATGGGATCGACGGCATAGGGGGACTTCATCTAAGAGATCCGCTGGCTCAGGGGAGACTGGGAGAGGCCGCCGGGCGATTATCAGAAGACCGGGGAACGGAGGCAACCAAGTTGTACAAAAAAAAGACCTATCCCTGGCGAGAGATTATCCCAGCTTAGCTTTTATGAAGAAACAAATAAATACTTTTCATTATTTCACGGTCACATATATTCAACATTATTCATCTCACAAGTAAATAAATCATATCATTTTTTTTATGTAAATTGCAAAACGGAGCCCACCCTTGGATCCCAAATGAAAAAGATCCATCCATCCTTTTTAGATTAGGGTGGGGGACTGTAAGGATCTAATGTCGTTACAAGATCGCCGGAGAGATTACCGACGTTAGAAAAGTAAGAATTGGGAAAGGCCAAGTAGAGGGGCGGCCGGAGACGAGAGAGAGGACGAATGGCCGGGAGATGGCCGGAGATAGGAGAGGCGAAGGGGAAACGAAAGAGATGAACAACTACAAGTTTATTATTAATCTTCCATGCTCATTACAATGACAACCCCTCTTTATATAGGAAGAGGCATAGGCTAGATCCATCGTATTTACAAACATGTCATCCACTCCCTTACATTCCTACCCTGCCCATCAAACGACGACCTCGTCGTTTATTCTAAAAAAAAGTTCGGATTTTGAAGGCTGGTGGAACCTCCAAATATGCAGTTTTTTTTAGGGCAGCTAAGTATCACTAAAAATGCACCAAGAATTTAATAGATGAGTTTTTCTGATCAATTTTCTTGGCTGCTTGTCCATTTCTCCAGAGTCCTCCAATGAATATCACCAAAGTTTAGTGCTTCTTCCTGGATATTGTCTGCCTTCTTCAAGTGTTGGAGATGATGATAACTGCAAATTCGCTCATAGAACATAAGAAAATCGAAGGCTCTACTGCAAGCCTCAGGCAGGCGGTCGTGGAGGATGAAACCGTGACTGATGTTCAAGAAGATCACTACAGATCATTGAAGATCGGTGGATGATGAAGAATAGGCGGCTCTTGATGTTGCGTGATTACTGACTTTCCTATGGTTTTTTTGGAACACGTGGATCATGATCTCGGCGAGATGAAACATCGAATGCCGTGGTAGTTGGAATTGGTATGAAGCAGTGGAGCGATGGAGGCGGCGCAGTTGAGAAGAATCTGAGGTTTGAGCAGTCTGCCCAGAAGAGGAACAATACTGAAAACAGGAAAAACTGAAGATGTTGTAGCCTAGCTTGCAGTCGCACCTATGCACAAATGCTGAGCCATTAATGCACTCTCCACAGCCGCAGAAACTCCATTTGCAGGGGGTCGAAGATGCTGGAACCGTCGGGCGACGACAGATATGGAGCTGGAGTTGTCGAGCCTTGGTACCGATGACATGAACAGGAGATTCTTGCATTTGAAAAATGTATGAAGTTGTTGGCGATCTCATCATTTAAGTCCACCTGGATCAAAGACCCAAATGAGGTGCGAAATGTATATGAGAACAAAGTCCGCTTCATCATGCAATTTGTTTATTGGCGGCTCCACTTGTGCAAACTGTATCAAAATGGTACATCCTCCTAGATCAAAGACATGAATTGTCCAGATTGATACATGACTGTGGAAACATGTATCATCATGTGTCATCATGCATTGCCCCCGTTGAGACATGAATTGCCCACGTTGAGTATTGTGAGCAGTAGGGCCCATGATGACTTTCGGGTTGGAACGATGTTGCATCAACTCCTCCAAATGTGACAAAACCGTGTTGTCGAAAATAACACGAACAATCGGTGCACGTGACAATTCCTCCAATGGTGGTGAAACCGTGTTCACCATAATTGTTGCCTCAAGTAGAGTAGTTGCCTTGACGGTGTCTTGTTCCTCGTCCTCCGATGATGTTGAAACAAATGGTGGAAGTCTTTCTTCATCGGCATGGATTATTAGAGTTCGGACACAACTTGGCTCTTCAAGCGTCCCGCAATGGTCATACTCCTCGGAATAGCAATTTGGCTCGGAGGCGGCGGATGAGGTGGAGGCTTCACCGACGTGGATTATTGGAGCCCGAACACTCTTTGGCTCCCCAAGTGTCCCGCAAGAGTCATACTCGTCGGATTTGGCTTCATGACTATCAAGATTAATAGGTGATAAAGGCACATCTATCCCGAATCGATTCTGAATAGCGACCTTGAAATGATGCCAATCATGACTGATCATGTCATCCCGTAGAAATTCTATGCACCACTTTGATGCCGGCTTGTCCAAATAAAATGAGGCCATGAAGACATAATCAAGCGGACTGACGTTCGTATATGTCATGAGGAACATCTCAGTCTTGGAAATCCAATCGGTTGGATCGCCGAAAGCGAATCGTGGACATGTTGTTTTGGCAGGCGAGGTGATAAACGAGGCCCGAGTTGCTAATGCACAACTAAGATCTTGAGCGTGAGGAGGTCTGGACGTAGGGTGCCCAAGGAAGTCGGACTGCGTTTCCTTGCGGGATCGAGTTTCTTGACTAAAAAACTCGATCCCGCAAAATCCCTCAGCATGAGTGGAGGTGGAACTTGAAGCGTATGAGCCCAATGAGAACCACTTTGCAAAGGTGATGGAGCAGCAACCAGGTAATGTAGGTGTTGCAGTTTAATGGCATGTTGCACCCCTTTTTACTGTTTATAAGATTGTTTTTGCCATTTTTAATTACATAAACTGGAGCAGGCCAAGCGCAGGCGGCGGAGTGGCGAAGGCGGCGAAGCGGCGGTATCGTGAAGGCGAAGAGAGGCGAATCTTGAAGACAAGCCTTCGGAGGATCGCCGGGCAAAAAATTCCGAAGAAACTGAATGACCCTTTCTCAAAACTTCTTATCTGACAGATGACGGATGGGGGACAAAGACGCCGGATGGTTATTCCGATAATGAGCTCTGGATAGCTATTCCGACATTGGGCTCTCTCGTCGGTCTCTTAATTGCTTTCGTGATGGTTTCCGGCTAATTCGCCGTAAGAGCGCCCTGTGGTCACCGGAAAATCGGAGCTATGTGTGCTCACCTACGACGTTTTTGTGCACTCAAGAAGATGGGTGTTCTTGTTAAGAAGATGCAGGGGCTTTGTTGTTCTTTTTATCTTTTGATGATGCCAAAAGATAAATGTGATGGAGAAGAATTTGTAATATATCTGGGTTATTCAATCCCTACAGATTTCTTCAAGATTCCTGATAAAATTTTTGCTATATATCTGGATTGCTACAGATCCATGTGTTCTTTTTTTTGACCTTCGAATTGTTGTGAATTTTGGGCAATCGATGAAAAGTCTTGCATGTGAGTCATGCACGGCAAGCGAAGGGGGCAATGAAGCGGTCGAGGCGGCGAAACGGCGGTGGCGGTGAAGCGGTGCTGACGTTCTTGAAGATTCTGATCTGCTTGATTTCGGTTAGTGGTTGTAGTGTTAGAGTTCGTCGGAGTTGCCACCGGTGAAGAGATCGTGGATGGCAGGGGTGGACCAAAAACTGTGGCTTCAAGAACGCTGAATCGGGAGCGAGATCATCAACGAGAGCACCATTTGTAACGATCTAATGTCGTTACAAGATCGCCGGAGAGATTACCGACGTTAGTGTTGAAGTATTAGACCGGGCGGCTTAGCGGTCTGATCCAGCGGTTTGTTGACCGAGCGGTCTAGCGGTCTCACTCTGAAGCCTGGAGACCGGGCGGTCTATCAGTCTACCATTGCGGCCTGTTCTATCCTGCTGGAGTTGCCGAGCGGTTAATCCATCTGTCTAACCGCGCGGCCTGTGCGGTCTCCTTTACTATAGCCGCTCAGTACTGTAAATGTTTAGTCCCACATTGTTTGTATACTCTCTCTCTCATCTCCTTCATTCTATATAAGGGAGGTCATACCTTTGTAAATGATATCTTTTTTGGATAATAAAATTTCAATTATTCAAAAGTTTATCCGCTTGTTCTCTCTTTTTCGCTACTTTCTAACATGGTATCAGAGGACACGGTCATTTCCTCCTGATTCTGTGCGTTCTCTGTTGTTAGCGGCTTGTTTTCCGCTTTCTGCGACCTGTTCGCGCGGCTTGCTTTTTCTTGGTTCTCTTCTCCTACTGCTATTGGTCGCGGCGACCTGTTTCATTGTCGCCGTGCTCCTTGTTCTTTCTTGCCTCTCCGACTTCCTAGTCATTGCGGCCTGTCTCTGTCTGCGTGACTTGTCTCTACCCGCTGCGGACTTCTTCTCCCTGTCCGCTTCTGCTTTCCCCATATCCACTTGTCTCTATACTCGCGGTTTGCTCCTGTGATCTGCCTGACCGTGCGGGTTGTTCGTTTCTCACCCGCATCTTGGTCGCGGTCACCTGCTCTTCTCATCTCTTATGTTCGCTCGGACTTTTCAGTCCGCGCGACCTCTTCCCCGCTGTGCCTTTTGACCACTTTCTAGCCGTTACTGTTCGCGCGGCTTCTTCTTTTTTCTAACCGCTGCGGTCTCCTTGTCGGGTTCTATGACTACCTTCGGTCTCACCACTACTCCTGCAGCTCCTTCTCCTCCTCCTCCTTCGGTCAACCTTGGCACCCTTTCCAAGCTTGTTGGCTCCAACTATCCCGATTGGAGCGTTTCTTTCACCTTTCTCCTTCGTTTTCAACGCAAGCGTCATCACCTCACCGATGACCCTCCTCCTCGCACCTCTCCTGAGTTTGATGACTGGGATGCGAGTGATGCTCTTGTCCGCACATGGCTGGCCAACGGCCTTTCTGATGAGTGCCTTCCCGTCATTCGCCATGATGAGACGGTCAAGGCCGCCTGGCTTCACCTTGCTGCTCTCTATTCTAAGGGGGGCCAGACGTCTCGCATTTATACTCTCTATGCGGACCTCTTCGCCCGCCCTTCCATGTCACCGGCTGCGGCTTATCAGCAGGTTCAGGCTCTTGGTGCTGAAATCCTCCAGAATCGCCCCTTCTCAGCGGACTTGGCCGAACAGCACAAACACTTCCAGGAACTCCTGGTTGTTTGTTATCTTCTTCGTCTTCCCGACTCTTATGATATGATCCGCCAGCAGATCTTGGGTGAGGCGGAATCTCCTACTTTGGATGCCACTGCGGCTCGCATTGCCGCTGTTACTTCGCTACTCCAGCGGCCTCTGTTGGCCTCCCCCCTCCCCCGGACTCCTTTGCTCACCAAGCTCAGAGGGGGGGGGGCCTAGTAGCCGCGGCCCCTCTGGCAGACGGGGTTCATCCCGGTTCCTCTGCTCTCACTGTGGTCGTACTGGTCATATTGTTGACCGCTGCTGGCAGAAACATCCTCATCTTTGTCCTTCCGGTGATGCTCCTTCTTCGGCCTCCGCCTCTTCTCGGTCGTCTGCCTCAGTGGCCACGACGTCAGGTAGTGCCCACGTCGTTACCCAAGGTAAATGGCTGATTGACTCTGGTGCTACAAATCATATGACGGGCAACCCTCATTGCTTCTCCGGTCTTGAGACACATGACCGCTTGCCATCGGTTCGTGTGGCGGATGGTTCACCGTCCCCGGTTCATGGGACGGGCATGGTTCAACTCACCCCTTCGCTTTGCTTGGAGGACACCCTCTATGTCCCGAAGTTCCCGTGCAATTTACTATTCGTTACTACTTTATGCCGGCAACTTCAGTGCTCTGTCTTATTCACTCCTACTACTTGTTCTTTTCAGGACCCGAGGACCCAGCGGACGATTGATACTGGGACTGAGAGCGGCGGCCTCTACTTCCTCGACGATGTTTCTGCTCTGACCGCCTACTCCTCCTCCATAGATCTCCTTCAATGGCATCTTCGCCTTGGACATCCTCCTCCTCGGATTCTTCGTCAGCTTCTGCCCCACTTACCTCCTATCAGTTCTCCGCTCAACTGTGATGTGTGTCAGCTTGGCAAACATCATCGCTCCTCCTTCCCACCGAAGTAAGGTCGTGGCTCCTCTCGCATGTTTGATCTTATTCATTCTGATGTATGGGGTCCTGCTCCTACCCTCACAGTTGGTCGGGGCAGTTCCTATTTTGTCACTTTTATCGATGATTTTTCTCGATGTACCTGGGTGTATCTGTTAAAAGATCGCTTTGAACTCTTTTTTGTTTGGTAATCATTTTACTTTATGATTCAGACTCAATTTGTTATTTCTATTAAAGTCTTACGTTCTGATAATGCCAAGGAATATCTGACTCATGAGTTCTTCGCGTTCTTTCACCAACATGGCCTGCTTCATCAAACGACTTGTGTTTACACCTCCCAGCAGAATGGGGTGGTGGAGCGTACAAACCGTCACCTGCTTGATGTTGCTCGCACTCTCATGATGCAGATGCACGTCCCTCGCTCCTACTGGGGCTACGTTGTGCTCCTCTCCTGCTATCTCATCAATCGCCTTCCCTCCACGGTTCTCCACGGCTAGACTCCCTTCTCCCTTCTCTACCCCCACCAGGAACCTTTTTCTCTTCCTCTCCGTGTCTTTGGTTGTACAGCCTTTGTTCACGCTCCCTCCGCTACCCGCGACAAGCTTTCCCCCCGTTCCACCAAGTGTGTCTTTTTGGGGTACTCTACCACTCAAAAAGGCTATTGCTGCTTTGACCCCCTTCTCCGCAAGCAGTTTGTCTCCGCGGATGTGACTTTTTTCGAGAATGTTTCCTATTTCTCTCCTCCCTCTTCTCTTCCTTCTGATATCTCTGTTCCTTCCACACCTCTCGACGTTTTCCCACCTTCATCTCCTCCTCCACCGACTCCTTCCCAGTCTGTCTCCCCTCCCACCCCTCCACCCTCCTCTCCGCTGCCGTCTCTCTCTAGTCCCGGGCCAGCCTTCTCCGCCACGAACGCTCCGGTCGCTGACGCTCCCATCGCTGACGCCCCCGTTGACCTGGATGTTCCCATTGCCCTTCGCAAAGGGGTGCGGGCGTGTACTCAACACCCGCTCACGGCTGTTGTTTCCTATGATCGGCTTTCTCCTTCTCGCAGGTGTTTTGCCTTGACTATCTCTGCCACTTCTACTCCCCGCACCTACCAGGAGGCTCTCGCTCTCCCTCATTGGAAGTCTGCCATAGATGAGGAGATGGCTACTCTTACTGCACGGGGTACCTGGACCCTGGTTCCTCCTCCCGTGGGCACTGATGTGGTTGGCTGTCGCTGGGTCTTCGTTGTGAAGTTTCGCCCCGACAGCACTATGGATCGCTACAAAGCCCGGCTGGTGGCCAAGGGCTTCACTCATGTTGAAGTATTAGACCGGGCGGCTTAGCAGTCTGATCCAGCGGTTTGTTGACCGAGCGGTCTGGCGGTCTCTCTGAAGCCTGGAGACCGGGCGGTCTATCGGTCTACCTCTACGGCCTGTTCTATCCTGCTGGAGTTGCCGAGCGGTTAACCCATCTGTCTAACCGCGCGGCCTGTGCGGTCTCCATTATTCTAGCCGCTCAGTACTGTAAATGTTTAGTCCCACATTGTTTGTATACTCTCTTTCTTATCTCCTCCATTCTATATAAGAGAGGTCATACCTTTGTAAATGATATCTTTTTTGGATAATAAAATTTCAATTATTCAAAAGTTTATTCGCTTGTTCTCTACTTTTCGCTTCTTTTCGCTACTTCCTAACATGGTATCAGAGGACACGGTCATTTCCTCCTGATTCTGTGCGCTCTCTGTTGTTCGCGGCTTGTTTTCCGCGTTCTGCGACTTGATTCGCGGCTTGCCTTCTCTTCTGTCCGCGCGGCTTGTTTCTATCCGCGCGGCTTGTTTCTGTCCGCTTCCCTGTTCGCGCGGCTTGCTTCTTCTTGGTTCTCTTCTCCTACTACTCTTTGTCGCAGCGACCTGTTTCCTTGTCGCCGCGCTCCTTGTTCTTTCCTGCCGCTCCGACTTCCTAGTCGTTGCGGTCTGTCTCTGTCCGCGTGTGTTGTCTCTCTACTCGCAGTTTGCTGCTGTGATCTGCCTGACCGTGTGGGTTGTTCCTTTCTCACCCGCATCTTGGTCGAGGTCACCTGCTCTTCTCCTCTCTTCTGTTCGCTCGGCCTTTTCAGTCCGCGCGACCTCTTCCCCGCTGTGCCTTTGACCGCTTTCTAGCAGCTGCTGTGATCTGCCTGACCGTGCGGGTTGTACCTTTCTTACCCGCATCTTGGTCGCGGTCACCTGCTCTTCTCCTCTCTTCTGTTCGCTCGGCCTTTTCAGTCCGCGCGACCTCTTCCCCGCTGTGCCTTTGCCTCTTTCTAGCCGCTACTGTTCGCGCGGCTTCTTTTGCTTTCTAACCGCTACTGTTCGCGCGGCTTCTTCTGCTTGTCGGGTTCTATGACTACCTCCGGTCTCACCACTACTCCTGCAGCTCCTTCTCCTCCTCCTTCGGGCAACCTTGGCACCCTTTCCAAGCTTGTTGGCTCCAACTATCCCGATTGGAGCGTTTCTTTCACCTTTCTCCTTCGTTCTCAACGCAAGCGTCATCACCTCATCGATGACCCTCCTCCTCGCACCTCTCCTGAGTTTGATGACTGAGATGCGAGTGATGCTCTTGTTCGCACCTGGCTGGCCAACAGCCTTTCTGATGAGTGCCTTCCCGTCATTCGCCATGATGATACGGTCAAGGCCGCATGGCTTCACCTCGCTGCTCTCTATTCTAAGGGGGGCCAGACGTCCCGCATTTATACTCTCTATGCGGACCTCTTCGCCCGCCCTTCCATGTCACCGGCTGCGGCTTATCAGCAGGTTCAGGCTCTTGGGGCTGAAATCCTCCAGAATCGCCCCTTCTCCGCGGACTTGGCCGACCAGCACAAACACTTCCAGGAACTCCTGGTTGTTTGTTATCTTCTTCGTCTTCCCGACTCTTATGATATGATCCGCCAGCAGATCTTGGGTGAGGCGGAATCTCTGACTTTGGATGCCACTGCGGCTCGCATTGCCGCTGTTACTTCGCTCCTCCAGCGGCCTCTGTTGGCCTCCCCCCCTTCCCAGGACTCCTTTGCTCACCAAGCTCAGAGGGGGGGCCCTAGTGGCCGTGGCTCCTCTGGCGGACGGGGTTCCTCCCGGTTCCTCTGCTCTCACTGTGGTCGTAATGGCCATACTGTTGACCGCTGATGGCAGAAACATCCTCATCTTCGCCCTTCCGGTGATGCTCCTTCTTCGGCCTCCGCTTCTTCTAGGCCGTCTGCCTCTGTGGCCACGACGTCAGGTAGTGCCCACGTCGTTACCTAAGGTAAATGGCTGATTGACTCCAGTGCCACCAATCATATGACGGGCAACCCTCATTGCTTCTCTCGTCTTGAGACCCATGACCGCTTACCCCCAGTTCGTGTGGTGGATGGTTCCCCGTCCCCGGTTCATGGGACGGGCATGGTTCAACTCACTCCATCGCTTTGCTTGGAGGATACCCTCTATGTCCCGAAGTTCCCGTGCAATTTATTATCAGTTACTACTTTATGCCGGCAACTTCAGTGCTCCGTCTTATTCACTCCCACTACTTGTTCTTTTCAGGACCCGAGGACCCAGTGGACGATTGCTACTGGGACTGAGAGCGGCGGCCTCTACTTCCTCGACGATGTTTCCGCTCTCTCTGCCTACTCCTCCTCCACCAATCTCCTTCAGTGGCATCTTCGTCTTGGACATCCTCCTCCTCGGCTTATTCGTCAGCTTCTGCCTCACTTACCTCCTACCAGTTCTCCGCTCAATTGTGATGCGTGTCAGCTTGACAAACATCATCGCTCCTCCTTCCCACCGAAGCAAGGCCGTGGCTCCTCTTGCATTTTTGATCTTATTCATTCTGATGTATGGGGTCCTGCTCCTACCCTCACAGTTGGTCGGGGCAGTTCCTATTTTGTCACTTTTATCGATGATTTTACTCGCTGTACCTGGGTGTATCTATTAAAAGATCGCTCTGAACTATTTTCTGTTTGGCAATCATTTTACTTTATGATTAAGAATCAATTTGCTATTTCTATTAAAGTCTTACGTTCTGATAATGCCAAGGAGTATCTGACTCATGAGTTCTCCGCGTTCTTTCACAAACATGGCCTCCTTCATCAAACGACTTGTGTTTACACCTCCCAGCAGAATGGGGTGGCAGAGCGTAAAAACCGTCACCTGCTTGATGTTGCGCGTACTCTCATGACGCAGATGCACGTCCCTCGCTCCTACTGGGCTACGCTGTGCTCCTCGCCTGCTATCTCATCAATCGCCTTCCCTCCGCGGTTCTCCACGGCCAGACTCCCTTCTCCCTTCTCTACCCCCACCAGGAACCTTTTCCTCTTCCTCTCCGTATCTTTGGTTGTACGGCCTTTGTACACACTCCCTCCTCTACCCGCGACAAGCTTTCCCCCCGTTCCACCAAGTGTGTCTTTTTGGGGGACTCTACCACTCAAAAAGGCTATTGCTGCTTTGACCCCCTTCTCCGCAAGCAGTTTGTCTCCGCAGATGTGACTTTTTCGAAAATGCTTCCTATTTCTCTCCTTCCTCTTCTCTTCCTTCTCTTCCTTCTGATATCTCCGTTCCTTCCACACCTCTCCACGTTTTCCCACCTTCGTCTCCTCCTCCACCCTCTCCTTCCCAGTCCGTCTCCCCACCCACCCCTCCACCCTCCTCTCCGCTGCCGTCTCTCTCCAGTCCCGGGCCAGCCTTCTCCGCCACGGACGCTCCGGTCGCTGACGCTCCCGTCGCCGACGCTCCCGTTGACCTGGATGTTCCCATTGCCCTTCGCAAAGGGGTGCGGGCGTGTACTCAACACCCGCTCACGGCTGTTGTTTCCTATGATCAGCTTTCTCCTTCTCGCAGTGTTTTGCCTTGGCTATCTCTGCTACTTCTACTCCCCGTACCTACCAGGAGGCTCTCGCTCTCCCTTATTAGAAGTCTGCCATGGATGAGGAGATGGCTACTCTTACTGAACGGGGTACCTGGACCCTGGTTCCTCCTCCCGTGGGCACTGATGTGGTTGGCTGTCGCTGGGTCTTCGTTGTGAAGTTTCGCCCCGACGGCACTGTGGATCGCTACAAAGCCCGGCTGGTGGCCAAGGGCTTTACTCAGACTTATGGCGTTGATTACTTTGATACCTTCTCTCCGGTTGCTCGCCTCAGCACCATCCGGGTTCTCTTTTCTGTGGCTGTTAACCGGGCTTGGGCTATTTCCCAGCTTGATGTGAAGAATACTGAAAGGGGAAACTAGATCTGATATACTCTAGAGGGGGGGTGAATAGAGTATATGGTGCTTTTTGAAAACACAAAGAAAAACTTTTTGCAAAGCTTTACAACAATTGTTGTAATGAGTGTAAGCAGGGAAGCAGAAATAAAACTAAGCTATGCAGAAATTAAGCACAAGAAAATCTAGGCCAGAAACAAAAAGAAAACATGCAGACCCAGATGACACAAGGAAATTATAGTGGTTCCCCAACTTGGGTACATCCACTCTTCTACCACCCTAGGTAGGAATCCACTGCAGGATGAGTTGATCAGGTGTCCTGGGCACCAATGAGCTTTTGATAAGGTGCTCAAAAACCAATACAGATTTTTTGATCAGGTGTCTTGCCACCAATGAGCTTTTGACAAGGTGCTCAAAAACCAGATTCAAACTTTTGAAGGGAGTTTGAAAAACCCTTTACAGAATGGGGGTGAGAGAGTGATGGCAGTCTTCTCTTTCTCAAGCAACTGAGAAGACTATGTGGATTCAATGATGTTGTCAAAGCTCCCCCTGAGTCCTTGAAGTCTTCAGGAAGATAAGCTTTGCTGAGGGTGATAGGCCTTCAAATGTAGATCTCCAGCAATTGATGATTTCAGCAAGCTGAAATGTTGAGTGTCTGGAGTCTTGAGATGATGTTGGCCTTGAACACTTGAGAGCTGAAGAGATCTGAAGATTTGTTTGAAAGCTTGATCTCTTTGAGAAGTGTTCTTCAGAATTCTTGTTGACAGAAGATTTTGAATATTGTTCTATCTTCTGTATTGTGTGTGTATCCTCTACTTGTTCTAAAAAAAACATTCTTCTTTTTTGTTCTCTGAATCTGAATAGAAAATTGCTCTGTCAAAGATAGCCGTTGGCCTGAATTAATTACAGCCTTAATTGTGTAATATGTTTTGAAGGAAAGTCCACTGATTTGTTCCTTAGAAAATCCCTTGAAACTTGCTCCAGAAGTAAATGAAAACGGCTGGCAGATCTTCTGTCTTAAATGCAGAATAACTTCTATCTGATTTTGAATTAGAATTCTGAAGGTCAACTGAAATCGTCGAACTGAGCTCTGCTATCGTCGAGCTGAGCTCAGCGAAAAAGAAAATGCAAGCAGCAAAGAAGTCGTCGATCTGAGCTCAAAGATCGTCGAACTGAGCTCAGAGATAAGGATCCAGTTCAGAGTCAAAATCGTCGACCTGAGCTCAGCGATCGTCGAATGGAGCTCGACGATATTGAGAAGTTGAGCTCAGCGATCGTCGACCAGAGCTCGACGATATTGAGAGGATTGAGCTCAGCGATCGTCGAATGGAGCTCGACGATCTGTCAAAAGTTGAGCTAGCTGATCGTCGACCGGAGTTCGACGAAACGTCGTGCTGAGCTCGATGATTTGGACTTAGTCTCCAGGAAAAACTTGGGTCTTCAGGGCAGCTTTCCAAACTAGACTCCTGATCCCTTAGACTCAATTCTAATTGACCTATAATCTATACAGAAGGTCAAAACATAAATTCCTAGAGACATAGTGATCCTGACCCAAATTAGTAATAGGGTGTTCCAACAATCTCCCCCTATTTGGGTTAGGAAAACTATTTACAGACATAGGAAAAACAAACAACATATAAACAGAAAAATACAGAAACAACAGAAGCTAGACATTACAGAACCATCACAGAGATAAATATGATATCCAGAAGGCAGTTTAGAAGAACCAAAAGTTGTCACCTTACAGAGTTATTCCTTTTCTTTGCCTTTTACCATTTTAATTTCCCTGTTAGGATTTAATGCTTCCTTGTTGGATCTTGTATCATCAGCTGCACCCAAATAGATTTGCTTTGAAGCCCTGGGAACCACTGCAGCTGGATGCAACTCCATGTACCTGTCTGCATCAAAAAACTTACTGGAGGCATATCTTTCTAACTCTTTTTGCCTTTGCTCTGACATGGTAGATATGTTGGAAGTGTCTAGCCCTTGTTCTTTTGCTTTCTTTATCTGATCCAAAGCAGCCAGCTCTTTCATCCTTGCAGTCCAAGCCATAGGATTTTTCTCAGGATCTTCAAATGGAACAGGTGGCTCATACCTGTTGGAAGTAGTTTCTTGAGGGGTCCTGACAGTCACATTTTCTCTAAGCTTATAAGGGAATGAACCTGAAGATGTATCAGAAGAGACATGTCCACCCCTGGAATAAGGATGCTGCCTGGAGTGTCCTTGGAGTGTCCTTTGAAACCTGAGTTCTCTTTGGTTTCCCCTATATCCTCCCCTTCTAGAGTAGGACCCCCTAGATTGGCTTTCCCTTTGATATGTTCTTGCATGAGGCTGGTAGGGAGCCTGGCTTCTAGTAGGGCCTGATCTTGCAGAGCTGCCACCTGCACCTGCATCAGGTGGAGGTGGTGGAGGAGGATGAGGGTGCTTAGAGTGAGAAGAATCTTTATCAAACTTCCTCTTCTTCTTCATTGCCTTTAACTGGTTCCTGGAGAATTGCATCCAATGCTCAGAGATTGGGCAATTGTGCAGAATATAATATGGAACATCATTATCATCTCTGACTTTGGCAGGAGGAACTCTCTTCAAGGCCTTACTTCTTGCCTTTCTTTTCCTTGCAATTGTGGCAGATGAGTCATCAGAAGCAGTATTATAATCCTCAGATTCAGAACTTTGTGCATCATATAAAGCATCAACCTTTTTCATCAAATCCTCTTTCAGTTTCACAGCAGCTGATGGGGCAACAGAAACAGCAGATGTAACAGATACAGAAGCAGCAGATGTTACAACAAATACAGGAGCAGCAGATGTTACAACAGAGATTACTTCAGGAATTTTGGCAGCAGCAGGTTCAGAGACAACAATAACAACATCTACAGCAGGCTCAACATCAATAGCCTCTGTCATCAAAACATCCTGGGATGAGGGCTCAACAGCAGCAATTGAAACAATTTCTTCCTCAGTAGCAACAGCAATTCCAGAGGTGGACACAGCATTGTCTTCAGCAGCAGCAGCAGCAGCATCATCATAAGCAGCAGTCACTGACTGAATAAAATCAGAGATGATTCTGGGGTCACAGCAGGAGAAGGGCACTAGAGCCCTGGACAAATCTTCTGACTAGGCAGCAGGAACCTCTAGGGGCTGGACAGCATAGACTTCTGGAAGGCAGCTGAAGTAAGCAGTATCAAAAGTAGACAGCAAAGACCTTAGGTCTATTGCAAGTACTGGAATGGCAGCAGTAGCAGAAGCAGAAGCAGCAGCATGAGAGACAACAGCAGGAGGAGCAGCAGCAGCAACAGCAGCATGGAAGCTGGCTTCATAGGGCATCTCCCCCTGCCTGGATGCAGATACCTGTGCATCAAGGCACACTACTGGGGGTGCTGCAAGAGGGGTAAGGAAGGAGGAAAGCCTGGCAGAGAGAGCTGCCACTGATTGTTGTAGAGGAGCTAAAGAGGCCTCCATGAGAAGGGAGAGCCTAGGTGCAAGGAGCTCATACAACTGATCAGCAAGGGCTGGGAGATCTACATGCTCAAGGGGAGCAGAGGTAGAGGGTACAGGGATGGCTGAGGAAGCTGGAGGAGGAGGGCTAAAGGGTGGAAGGGATGGCTCAGGAGAGGGTATGGTAGATATGGAGGATAGAGGGATGGAAATGGAGGGAGTGAAGGTGGGTTGATCAAGAATCTGGTGGAGAAGGTCTTGGAAAGATGTGGAGGAGGATGGCAAATCTGGAGGAGAAGAGGGGGAATCATCCATGTAGGATTCATCCAAGAGAGTGAAGGATGGAATGGATGGGGATGAGGTGACATTTGGAGGGGGATAAGAGAATAAGAGAAGGAAGTGGTCTGCTGGTGGAGAGGAAATTGTGGCTGGAGATGGAATAGAAGTTGGAGATGGGCTGGAGATGGTAATTGTGGAGGTGGCTGGAGAGGTGGATGGAGCTGGAGGTAGGGTTGAGCTTGGAGGAGGAGAAGCAGCAGCACTAGCAGGCAGGTCCTCTGCAGGGGCAGAGGCCTGGGGTGGAGTGACTCTTAGAGTCCTGGTGCCTGAAGGGCCAGAAGAAGAGGGTCTGCTGGGCTTGGAGATTTGCCTGTCCCATTTCCCAAAAAGGGCACAGGTGAGTCTCTTAGAGGCATTGATGTGCACTCCAGAGGAGACTAGCAGGGCAGGGCATTTAGCCTGGAGGAAGATTCCCAGAATTCTTCCAAAATTCACAAAAGTCTTATTTATCTTTTTCTTCAACAAGTCAAAGAGTACTTCTCCCCAGTTCAGGCTTTTGCTATCTACCAGAGCTCCCATAAGGCAGAGCTGAAATCTGGAGATTGTGTCATGAGCAGAATGCTTGGCCAAGAGAACCTTGCCTACTACATCAGCCATAAACCTGTATTCCACAGACAGGTTCCTCTTAAACAGCTTGCTAGGGTTCCCTTCAGGATGACCCATCCTGGCAAGTACATCAGCAAACTCTTCTCCAGAGAGGTCAGCAGAATCTTCACCATTCCTTAAACCAAAAACCTCTGTCAATACTGCAGGAGTCATAGGTACCTGGGTGCCACCAATGGAGCCAACTATGGTATTGTTGTCCAGGTTGTGGGCAGTGTATACCCATTCTTTAATCTCATCAGATGCTAGTTTGATTCTGGTTGTCATCAGGGCAGATAATTGCTGATCTTTGAACAATCTGAGAATATCCTGGAAGATTTGATCGGTTGTGTTGAAGGAATCGAAATCGATGTCAAAGCCGGCATCAAATTTCATGGCGGCGAGCATAGCAACAGAAACGGCCATGGTACCTGCAAAAAATCAACAGACAAAACGACCAAGTGTAGAACTGCTTGGAGGGAAGAAAATTCTTGCAGAGAAATTGAAAGCGCAAGAGAGAACGACGGCGAAAAAATGAGTTTTATATTAGGGTTCGACGCAGAAAAGGAAAGATCGTTGAACTCAGTTCGACGATCGAGGCTTCTAAAGGAATCTGAAGAGACTCCAAAATCGTCGATCTCCGTTCGACGATCTGGAAAGGCGTCGAGCTCCGTTCGACGATCGTTCAGGGAACAAAATCGTCGAGCGCCGTTCGACGATCGTTGACCAGAAGAGAGAATCTATACTATCAAAGGAGCGCTGAACTCAGTTCGACGATTCAGAAAATCGTCGAACTCCGTTCGACGATCTTTGGGGAAATCGTCGAGCGCAGTTCAGAGATCAGAGAATTCTAGACTCTAAGGAAAAACAGAAATTTTGCCTAGTCTTGGTCAATTTTTAGCTTTCAAAGTCTTGAGTATTATTTAAGACTTCCTCCATCTAACATTCCTAACTGATTTAGGAAGAAGGTATGTTTCTTTTCATCCAAAGGCTTGGTGAAAATATCTCCCCTTTGTAAATCAGTTGGGATATATTGCAGTTCAATTTTATTCTTTTCAACATTATCCCTTAAGAAATGATGCCTAATCTCTATATGTCTTGTCCTACTATGGAGGACTGGATTTTGAGCTATGGAGATAGCACTTGTATTGTCACAAAATATTTTTGACTTCTCTAAGTTGTAACAATAGTCTAGGAGTTGATTTTGAATCCACAATATTTGTGAACAACAACTGCCTGCAGCCATATATTCAGCTTCAGCAGTTGAAGTTGACACAGATGTTTGTTTCTTGCAAAACCAGGAGACAAGTCTATCACCAAGGAACTGACAAGTTCCACTGGTGCTTTTCCTGTCAATTCTGCATCCAGCATAATCAGCATCAGAGAATCCAGTTAACTCAAATGCTGAATCTTTTGGATACCAGAGACCTAGATTTGGACAACTTTTAACATACCTAAGAATCCTCTTTACTAATGTGAGGTGTGACTCTCTATGGCTAACTTGGAACCTAGCACATATACATGTAGCAAACATTATGTCTGGTCTACTAGCTGTAAGATACAGTAAAGAGCCAATCATTGCTCTATATGTTGTCTGATCAACTGGTTTCCCATGTTCATCAGCATCCAGTACAGCATTGGTAGGCATGGGTGTTTTCATACAAGATGCCTCAGACATGCCAAATTTCTTAACCAGCTCATTAGCATATTTGGTTTGAGAAATAAGGATGCCCTCAGCATGTTGTTTGACTTGCAATCCTAGGAAGAAGGATAGCTCACTCATGCTACTCATCTCAAATTTAGAATGCATCAGGTTAGAAAACCTTCTGCACAATTTTGAGTCAGTAGAACCAAAGATGATATCGTCGACATAAATTTGTACTAGTAGGGTATGGGACTTATGGGTTCTAATAAAAAGAGTTTGGTCTACTCTACCCCTTATAAAACCATTTTCCAAAAGAAAGCATGCTAGGGTCTCATACCATGCTCTAGGAGCTTGCTTGAGGCCATATAATGCTTTATTTAATCTAAAAACAAAATCAGGATGAGTTGGAGAGATAAAACCTGGAGGTTGTCTGACATAGACTTCCTCTTTGATGTCTCCATTTAAGAAGGCACTCTTGACATCCATCTGATAAACCTTGAATCCTTTGTGAGCTGCATAAGCTAGAAAAATCATGATGGCTTCCAATCTTGCAACAGGTGCAAAGGTCTGGTCGTAGTCAATTCCTTCTTCTTGAGAATATCCTTGGGCAACTAGCCTTGCCTTGTTCCTTATTATTACTCCTTGATCATCCAGTTTGTTTCTGAATACCCATTTTGTTCCAACAATGGAATGATCCTTAGGCTTTGGCACTAGTTCCCATACTTTGTTCCTCTCAAATTGATGCAACTCTTCTTGCATGGCAATGATCCAGTGTGGATCTTGCTCTGCATCTTGAATGGACTTAGGTTCAATTTGAGAAAGGAAGCAGGTGTGCAACAGGTTTTGGTTGACCTGATTTCTGGTTTGCACACCAGCTGAGATTTCTCCAATTATTTGGGTAATTGGATGGTCTCTTGATGTTACTAAATCAACAGGGGGTGTTGATTGTTCACCAACCTGTGTTGTTGTTTCCTCTTGTGGTACAACAACTGGCTCTTCAGGTTGTGCCTCAATATGTTGAGCATTGCTTTCATCTTCACTGCTTTCATCTTCTTGAGCAACCTGTAGCTTGTTCATATCTTCAACTAGAGAGTGTTCCTGCAAAGGTTCTATGGTAGAAGAAATCTTCTCCTTGAAAGACATGTTAGTTTCATCAAAAGAAACATGAACAGATTCCTCAATTTTCAATGATGATTTATTATAAACCCTATAGGCCTTGCTGATCATGGAGTATCCCAGAAACACTCCTTCATCAGCTTTAGCTTGAAATTTTGCTAGATGTTTCTTATCATTATTGTGAATATAGCAAATGCAACCAAAAATTTTGAAATAGTCAACTTTAGGTTTCTTCCCTTTGAGTAATTCATAGGGAGTCTTTCCCTTCAGTTTATGTATCAGGCTTCTGTTCAGCACATAGTTGGAGGTGTTCACTGCCTCTACCCAAAAGGATAGAGGTAGATGAGCATCTGACAACAATGTAGTGGCAGATTCAATAAGGGTTCTATTTTTCCTTTCAGCTACCCCATTTTGTTGAGGAGTTCTAGGAGCTGAGAAAGTATGTCTGATCCCTTCACTCTGACAGAACTCTTGCATAAGAAGAGAATCAAACTCTGTCCCATGATCACTTCTGATCAGGGCAATGTGAGTATTGAACTCAATCTTTACACATTTGAGAAACTCTGTCAGACACTTAAAGTTATCAGACTTCTTCCTTAGAAAGAACACCCAAGTGAATCTAGAGAAGTCATCTACAATCACCAAAGTGTAGGATTTCCCTCCTAGGCTTTGTACTGTGATGGGTCCAAATAGATCCATGTGTAACAGATACAATATTGTTGGAACACCCTATTACTAATTTGGGTCAGGATCACTATGTCTCTAGGATTCTATGTTTTGACCTTCTGTATAGATTATAGGTCAATTAGAATTGAGTCTAAGGGATCAGGAGTCTAGGTTTGAAAGCTGCTCTGAAGACCCAAGTTTTTCTGGAGACTAAGTCCAAATCGTCGAGCTCAGCACGACGTTTCGTCGAACTCCGGTCGACGATCGTCTAGCTCAACTTTGGCAGATCGTCGAGCTCCATTCGACGATCGCTGAGCTCAAGCCTCTCAATATCGTCGAGCTCTGGTCGACGATCGCTGAGCTCAACTTCTCAATATCGTCGAACTCCATTCGACGATCGCTGAGCTCAGGTCGACGATTTTGACTCTGTACTGGATCTTTATCTCTGAGCTCAGTTCGACGATCTTTGAGCTCAGATCGACGATTTCTTTGCTGCTTGCTTTTCCAGTTCGCTGAGCTCAGCTCGACGATAGCAGAGCTCAGTTCGACGATTTCAGTTGATCTTCAGAATTCAAATTCAAATCAAGATAGAAGTTATTCTGCATTTAAGTCAGAAGATCTGCCAGCCGTTTTCATTTAATTCTGGAGCAAGTTTCAAGGGATTTTTCAAGGAATATATCAGTGGACTTTCCTTCAGAACTTTTTATGCAATTAAGGCTGTAATTAATTCAGACCAACGGCTATCTTTGACTGAGCAATTTTCTTATTGAGATTCAGAGAATAAAAGAGAGAATGTTTTTTTCAATGACAGTTAAGAGAGATTGACAAGAACAGGACATCTCTCAATATACAGAGACTCTGAAAAATTTTTCTGTTAACAAGAATTCAGAAGAACACTCATCAAGAGATCAAGCTTTCAAATCTTAAGATCTCTTCAGCTCTCAAGTGTTCAAGGCCAACATCACTTCAAGACTCCAGACACTCAATATTTCAGCTTGCTGAAATCATCCTTTGCTGGAGATCTATCTTTGAAGGCCTATCACCCTCAGCAAAGCTCATCTTCCTGAAGACTTCAAGGACTCAGGGGGAGCTTTGACAACATCACTGAATCCACATAGTCTTCTCAGTTGCTTGAGAAAGAGAAGACTGCCATCACTCTCTCACCCCATTCTGTAAAGGGTTTTCAAACTCCCTTCAAAAGTTTGAAGTTGGTTTTTGAGCACCTTGTCAAAAGCTCATTGGTGGCAAGACACCTGATCAAAAAATCTGTTTTGGTTTTTGAGCACCTTATCAAAAGCTCATTGGTGCCCAGGACACCTGATCAACTCATCCTGCAGTGGATTCCTACCTAGGGTGGTAGAAGAGTGGATGTACCCAAGTTGGGGAACCACTATATTTCCTTGTGTCTTCTGGTTGTGCATGTTTTCTTTTGTTTCTGGACAAGATTCTTTTGTGCATAGCTTAGTTTTGTGGTTTATTTTATTTCTGCTTCCCTGCTCACATTCATTACAACAATTGTTGTAAAGCCTTGCAAAAGATTTTCTTTGTGTTTTAAAAAGCACCATATACTCTATTCACCCCCCTCTAGAGTATATCAGATCTAGTTTCCCCTTTCAATTGGTATCAAAGCGAGGTTGGTTAAACATACCATATCTGTTTGGTTATACAGGCTAACACCTGAACCCCAAAGATCCCAAACTAGATCCTTCTTTTGTTTCCTTTTTTTTGTGTTAGCTTGCACAAACCATGGCCCAGAACAAAGATTATGCTAGCACCAGACCTCCAGTGTGCAATCTATCAAAGTTTGCACTTTGGAAGGCAAGGATTAAACTCTACATGAATTCAATTGACGAAGATATTTTTAATTCTGTTTTGACAGTGTGCCCAAGACCTCCAGAGAGCACAAGCACAAGTGCTGTTCCACCTCCATCAGGAACAGATGCTGACATTAAAAGATGGAAAGTAGCTGATGCCAAGGCAATGAACATTCTAGCTCAGACAATGTCAGATGACATTTTTCAGAAGGTAGCTGAATGTAATTCAGCCAAGGAGATCTGGGACAAGCTCTCAGAAATTGTCTCTGGCTCAGCTGATGAGAGAAAGGACAGAAGATCTCATCTCATCTCCCAATATGAGAACTTCAAGAAGGGAGAAACTGAGTCAGTGGGAGACATGTACAATAGATTGAGTCTAATTGTCAGTGAACTGAGGACATTAGATAAAGAAATCTCACTGACAGAACTCAATGACAAGATCCTAATGTGCTTCCCCAGCACTTGGGATTCAAGAATCTGGCCAATTAAAGATGCCAGAAGCCTAAATGAGATTACCACTGAAGCCTTATTGGGAAAGCTCAAATCTTATGAGCTACTCATCAAGAACAGAGAAGAAGAACAGAAGGCTGCTTCTCCAGCCACAAGAAAGGAGAAGACTATTGCATTCAAGGCAGCTGAGGATCTGCCTGAAGAAAAGGCCACAAGCAATGATGAACTTCTCAGCCTATTGGCCAAAAGATTCTATAAGATGGCCAGGAAGGACCTCAGAAGAAGATCATACAAGGAGCAAGACAAGCCAAGGTATGACAAGTCCATTGGCAATAACAAAGATATCATCTGCTTTGTTGCAGGAAACCAGGGCATATAGTTCCTGACTGTCCAGAGAATAAGAACAAGGACAGAAGGGAAAGAAAAGAAAGAAGAAAGGAGAAGGACTCCAAAAGGCATGGAAACAACAAACCTTCCACCAGCAAAAATAAGCACACAAGGAAAGGATTTGTTGCTGAATCCTGGAGTGAGACTGAAGAAGAGTCAGAGACCTCTTCCAGCTCAAGTGATGATGAGGATGATGCAGAGGAAAAGGAGTTTTGCATGATGGCAATCAATGCCTCACAGAACAGCTCAGAAGAAGAGGAGTCAGAGTCAGACTCAGAGACTCAACCAGAAGAAGATCAGGTAATCAGCTCTTTTGATTTTACCTCAGAAGATTTTAAGCTTGAATTTAAAGCACTATGTTTAGATCTGCTAAAGTCTGAGAAAGAGATCATCTCTCTCAGAAATCAATTATCTGAACAAAGTGATTTAAAATCAGAAAACCTCAAACTCTCTCAGGAGTTGGAGAACTATAGGGAACAGATAGCTTCACTGAAGAGTGAGCTCTTTGAGGCCAAGAAGCTTGAAGAATCTCTCAATGGGAGAAGCATCAAGTTGATGGACATCACAAGCACAGTGAACTCAAGATTCAACAGTACACTGGGCTTGGGTGCCTCATCCAGCCAACCTATTGTTCTAACAACCCCTATCAAGTTCATTTCTGACAAGGGAAAGGGAGTTGTAGAGGTTGCCAGGAAGAATTCTGATCTGCCTCAGAAAACTAAAGTCCAGCACAAATCGTCGAACGGAGATCGACGATCGCCGAATGAAGCTCGACGATCGCCGAACGCAGCTCGACGATCTCAGGAAATATCGTCGAACGCAGGTCGACGATCTCAGCCAAGATCGTCGAACGCTGCTCGACGATCCCATATACCTGACCTCAGCCATAGTCGACCGTCGAACGGAGCTCGACGATCTGACCCAAGATCGTCGAACTCAGCTCCAAGATCGTCGAACAGGGGTCAGAGCAGTGGAAAAATTTTCAAGGGCAAGTCAAAATTGAATCCTGAGGGTTCTTCATCCCAAACATTTAACCCTTATACTGAATGGATTTTACCTCCAAGGAGATATCATCCTGAAGGATATAAGAGTCAGCCAGGGATATCTTTTATTTCTGAGTTTAAAGGTTATCAACCTAGGCCAAGGTAAACTGGGTCAAAAACAAGTGAATTGCCTTATGTGCAGATGAAGACCTATCCAACATCTAACCAGCAATGGTATTTGGATAGTGGGTGCTCCAAGCACATGACAGGGAACAAGGACAACCTCAATTCCTTTAAAGCCAAGCTTGGACCCAAAGTTATCTTTGGTGATTCCAACTTTGGACAAACTAAAGGATATGGAGCAGTCCAGATTGGTTCTGTAACCTTCAAGAAGGTAGCATATGTGGAAGGACTGAAGCACAACCTAATCAGCATCAGTCAGCTGTGTGATGAAGGCTACCAAGTGAACTTCAGCAAAACTTCATGCAAAATCAAATCAGAGGACAACACAACTGTGTTGTTAACAGGTAAAAGGAAAGGTAACATCTACTTAGTAGATTTTCTTTCAACTACTGTAGACATCTGCTTATTCAATTCAGTTTATAGACCAAATGTTTTATGGCATAAGAGATTAGGACACCTAAACCTTAGAACTATTGCTAGGCTATCCAAGGACAACCTTGTTAGAGGACTACCTTCTGGCCCCTACAAGAAGGAAGGACTTTGCAAGGCTTGTCAATTAGGCAAGCAAACTAAAAACAGCTTTAAGTCACTTAATAAGAGTGATTCACCTAGGATATTGTATCTGTTACACATGGATCTATTTGGACCCATCACAGTACAAAGCCTAGGAGGGAAATCCTACACTTTAGTGATTGTAGATGACTTCTCCAGATTCACTTGGGTGTTCTTTCTAAGGAAGAAGTCTGATAACTTTAAGTGTCTGACAGAGTTTCTCAAATGTATAAAGATTGAGTTCAATACTCACATTGCCCTGATCAGAAGTGATCATGGGACAGAGTTTGATTCTCTTCTTATGCAAGAGTTCTGTCAGAGTGAAGGGATCAGGCACACTTTCTCAGCTCCTAGAACTCCTCAACAAAATGGGGTAGCTGAAAGGAAAATAGAACCCTTATTGAATCTGCCACCACATTGTTGTCAGATGCTCATCTACCTCTATCCTTTTGGGCAGAGGCAGTAAACACCTCCAACTATGTGCTGAACAGGAGTCTGATACATAAACTGAAGGGAAAGACTCCCTATGAATTACTCAAAGGGAAGAAACCTAAAGTTGACTATTTCAAAATTTTTGGTTGCATTTGTTATATTCACAATAATGATAAGAAACATCTAGCAAAATTTCAAGCCAAAGCTGATGAAGGAGTGTTTCTGGGATACTCCATGATCAGCAAGGCATATAGGGTTTATAATAAATCATCATTGAAAATTGAGGAATCTGTTCATGTCTCTTTTGATGAAACTAACATGTCTTTCAAGGAGAAGATTTCTTCTACCATAGAACCTTTGCAGGAACACTCTCTAGTTGAAGATATGAACAAGCTACAGGTTGCTCAAGAGGATGAAAGCAGTGAAGATGAAAGCAATGCTCAACATATTGAAGCTCAGCTTGAAGAGCCAGTTGTTGTACCACAAGAGGAAACAACAACACAGGTTGATGAACAATCAACAACCCCTGTTGATTTAGTAACATCCAGAGACCATCCAATTACCCAAATAATTGGAGAACTCTCAGCTGGTGTGCAAACCAGAAATCAGGTCAACCAAAACCTGTTGCACACCTGCTTCCTTTCTCAAATTGAACCTCAGTCCATTCAAGATGCAGAGCAAGATCCACACTGGATCATTGCCATGCAAGAGGAGCTGCATCAATTTGAGAGGAACAAAGTATGGGAACTAGTGCCAAAGCCTAAGGATCATTCCATTGTTGGAACAAAATGGGTATTCAGAAACAAACTGGATGATCAAGGAGTAATAGTAAGGAACAAGGCAAGGCTAGTTGCCCAAGGATATTCTCAAGAAGAAGGAATTGACTACGACCAGACCTTTGCACCTGTTGCAAGATTAGAAGCCATCAGGATTTTCTTAGCTTATGCAGCTCACAAAGGCTTCAAAGTTTATCAAATGGATGTCAAGAGTGCCTTCTTAAATGGAGACATCAAAGAGGAAGTCTATGTCAGACAACCTCCAGGTTTTATCTCTCCAACTCATCCTGATTTTGTTTTTAAATTGAATAAAGCATTATATGGTCTCAAGCAAGCTCCCAGAGCATGGTATGAGACCCTAGCATGCTTTCTCTTGAAAAATGATTTTATAAGGGGTAGAGTAGACCAAACTCTTTTCATTAGAACCCATAAGTCCCATACCCTACTAGTACAAATTTATGTAGACGATATCATTTTGGTTCTACCGACTCAAAACTATGCAGAAGGTTTTCTAACCTAATGCATTCTAAATTTGAGATGAGTAGCATGGGTGAGCTATCCTTCTTCCTAGGATTGCAAGTCAAACAACATGCTGAGGCATCTTTATTTCTCAAACCAAATATGCTAATGAGCTGGTTAAGAAATTTGGCATGTCTGAGGCATCTTGCATGAAAACACCCATGCCTACCAATGCTGTATTGGATGCTGATGAACATGGGAAACCTGTTGATCAGACAACATATAGAGCAATGATTGGCTCTTTACTGTACCTTACAGCTAGTAGACCAGATATAATGTTTGCTACATGTATATGTGCTAGATTCCAAGTTAGCCCTAGAGAGTCACACCTCACATTAGTAAAGAGGATTCTCAGGTATGTTAAAAGTTGTCCAAATCTAGGACTCTGGTATCCAAAAGATTCAGCATTTGAGTTAACTGGATTCTCTGATGCTGATTATGCTGGATGCAGAATTGACAGGAAAAGCACCAGTGGAACTTGTCAGTTCCTTGGTGATAGACTTGTCTCCTGGTTTTGCAAGAAACAAACATCTGTGTCAACTTCAACTGCTGAAGCTGAATACATGGCTGCAGGCAGTTGTTGTTCACAAATATTGTGGATTCAAAATCAACTCCTAGACTATGGTTACAACTTAGAGAAGTCAAAAATATTTTGTGACAATACAAGTGCTATCTCCATAGCTCAAAATCCAGTCCTCCATAGTAGGACAAAACATATAGAAATTAGGCATCATTTCTTAAGGGATAATGTTGAGAAGAATAAAATTGAATTGCAGTATATCCCAACTGATTTACAAAGGGGAGATATTTTCACCAAGCCTTTGGATGAAAAGAAACATACTTTCTTCCTAAATCAGTTAGGCATGCTAGATGGAGGAAGTCTCAAATAAAACCCAAGATTTTGAAAGCTAAAATTGACCAAGACTAGGCAAAATTTCTGATTTTCTTAGTATCTAGAAATTCTCTGATCTCTGAACTGCGCTCGACGATTTCCCCAAAGATCGTCGAACGGAGTTCGACGATTTCCAGAATCGTCGAACTGAGTTCAGCGCCCCTCTGATAGTATGGACTATCTCCTCTGGTCAACGATCGTCGAACGGCGCTCGACGATTTTGTTCACTGAACGATCGTCGAACGGAGCTCGACGCCTTTCCAGATCGTCGAACGGAGATCGACGATTTTGGAGTCTCTTCAGATTCCTTTAGGAGCCTCGATCGTCGAACTGAGTTCAACGATCTTTCCTTTTCTGCGTCGAACCCTAATATAAAACTCTTTTTTCGCCGTCGTTCTCTCTTGCGCTTTCAATTTCTCTGCAAACTTTTCTTCCCTCCAAACAGTTCTACACTTGGTCGTTTTGTTTGTTGATTTTTTGCAGGTACCATGGCCGTTTCAGTTGTTGTACTCTCTGCAATGAAATTTGATGCCGGCTTTGACATCGATTTCGATTCCTTCAACACCACAGATCAAATCTTCCAAGATATTCTCAACTTATTCAAAGATCAGCAATTAACTGCCTTGATGTCCACCAGAATCAAACTAGCATCTGATGAAATTAAAGAATGGGTATATACTGCCCACAACCTGGACAACAACACCATAGTTGGCTCCATTGGTGGCACCCAGGTACCTCTGACTTCAGCAGTACTCACAGAGGTATTGGCTTCAGGAATGGTGAAGACTCTGCTGACCTTTCTGGAGAAGAGTTTGCTGATGTTCTTGCCAGGATGGGTCATCCTGAGGGGAACCCTAGCAAACTGTTTAAGAGAAACCTGTCTGTGGAATACAGGTTTATGGCTGATGTTGTAGGCAAGGTCCTTTTGGCCAAGCATTCTGCTCATGATACTATCTCCAGATTCCAGCTCTGCCTTATGGGAGCTCTGGTAGATAGAAAAAGCTTGAACTGGGGAGAAGTGTTCTTTGATCTGTTGAAGAAAAAGATCAACAAGACCTTTGTCAACTTTGGAAGAATTCTGGGAATCTTCCTCCAGGCTAAGTGCCCTGCACTGCTAGTCTCCTCTGGAGTGCACATCAATGCCTCCAAGAGACTCACCTGTGCCCTTTTTGGCAAATGGGACAGGCAAATCTCCAAGCCCAGCAGGCCCTCCTCTTCTGGCCCTTCAGGCACCAGGACTCTTAGAGTCACTCCACCCCAGGTCTCTGCCCCTGCAGAAGACCTGCCTGCTGCCAGTGCTGCTGCTTCCCTCCTCCAGCTCCATCCACCTCTCCAGCAACCTCCACCATTACCATTTCCAGCCCATCTCCAACCTCAATTCCATCCCCAGCAACAATTTCATCTCCTCCAGCAGACCACTTCCATCCCCTTTTCTCCTATCCACTCCAGATGTCACCTCCTCTACATCCATTCCATCCTTCACTCTCTTGGATGAATCCTACATGGATGATTCCCCCTCCTCTCCTCCAGATTTCCCACCACCTCAACAACTTTCCAAGACCTTCTCCATCAACTTATTGATCAACCCACCTTCACTCCCTCCATTTCCATTCCTGTACCCTCCATCTCTACCATACCCTCTCCTGAGCCATCCCTTCCACCCTTCAGCCCTCCTCCTCCAGCTCCCTCAGCCATCCCTGTACCCTCTACCTCTGCTCCCCTTGAGCATGTAGATCTCCCAGCCCTTGCTGATCTGTTGTATGAGCTCCTTGCTCCTAGGCTCTCCCTTCTCATGGAGGCCTCCTTAGCTCCTCTGCAACAATCAGTGGCAGCTCTCTCTGCCAGGCTGTCCTCTTCCTTACCCCCATAGCAGCACCCCCAGCAGTGTGCCTTGATGCACAGGTTTCTGCATCCAGGCAGGGGGAGATGCCTATGAAGCCAGCTTCCAGGCTGCTGTTGCTGCTGCTGCTCTCCTGCTGGGTTTCTGATGCTGCTGCTGCTCTGCTACTGCTGGTTTGTGTCTGCTGCTGCTGCCATTCCAGTACTATGCAATAGACCTAAGGTCTTTGCTGTCTACCTTTGACCTGCTTACTTCAGCTGCCTTCCAGAAGTCTATACTGTCCAGCCCCCAGAGGTTCTTGCTGCCCAGTCAGAAGACTTGACCAGGGCTCTAGTGCCCTTCTCTGCTGTGACCCCAGAATCCTCTCTGATTTTATTCAGTCAGTGACTGCTGCTGAAGACATGCTGTGTCTACCTCTGGAATTGCTGTTGCTACTGAGGAAGAAACTGTTTCAATTGCTGTTGTTGAGCCCTTCTCACAGGATTTTCTGATGACAGAGGCTGTTGATGTTGAGCCTGCTGTTGAAGTTGCTATCTCTGAAGTTGCCACTGCTGTAGAAGTTATTATCTCTGAAGCTGTTGCTGCTCCTGTAATTGTTGTAACATCTGCTGTGCTCCTGTTGCTCCTCCTGTTTCTGTATCTTCTGCCCCATCAGCTGCTGTCCAGTTAAAAGAGGATTTGATGAAGAAGCTTGATGCACTGTATGATGAACAAAGCTCTGAATCTGAGGATTATGCTACTGCTTCTGATGACTCATCTGCCACAATTGCAAGGAAAAGAAAGGCAAGAAGTAAGGCCTTGAAGAGAGTTCCTCCTGCCAAAGTCAGAGATGATAATGATGTTCCATATTATATTCTGCACAATTGCCCAATCTCTGAGCATTGGATGCAATTCTCCAGGAACCAGTTAAAGGCAATGAAGAAGAAGAGGAAGTTTGATAAAGATTCTTCCCAGTCCAAGCACCTCATCCTCCTCCACCACCTCCACCTGATGCAGGTGCAGGTGGCAGCTCTGCAAGATCAGGCCCTGCTAGAAGCCAGGCTCCCTACCAGCCTCATGCAAGAACATATCAAAGGGAAAGCCAATCTAGGGGGTCCTACTCTAGAAGGGGAGGATATAGGGGAAACCAAAGAGAAACTCAGGTTTACTCCAAAGGACACTCCAGGCAGCATCCTTATTCCAGGGGTGGACATGTTTCTTCTGATACATCTTCAGGTCCATTCCCTTATAAGCTTAGAGAAAATGTGACTGCCAGGACACCTCAAGAAACTACTTCCAACAGGTATGAGCCACCTGTTCCATTTGAGGATCCTGAGAAAAATCCTATGGCTTGGACTGCAAGGATGAAAGAACTGGCTGCCTTAGATCAGATAAAGAAAGCAAAGGAACAAGGGCTAGACACCTCCAACATATCCACCATGTCAGAGCAGAGGCAAAAAGAGTTAGAAAGATATGCTTCCAGTAAGTTTTTTGATGCAGACAGGTACATGGAGTTGCATCCAGCTGCAGTGGTTCCCAGGGCTTCAAAGCAAATCTATTTGGGTGCAGCTGATGATACCAGATCAAAACAACAAGCATTAAATCCTAACAGGGAAATTAAAATGGTAAAAGGCAAAGAAAAGGAATAACTCTGTAAGGTGACAACTTTTGGTTCTTCTAACTGCTATCTGGATATCACATATATAATATATCTCTGTGATGGTTCTGCTCTGTGTCTTGTTGTTGTTGTTTTATGTTTTTCTGTCTGATGTTGTTTGTTTTTCAATGTCTGTAAATAGTTTTCCTAACCCAAATAGGGGGAGATTGTTGGAACACCCTATTACTAATTTGGGTCAGGATCACTATGTCTCTAGGATTCTATGTTTTGACCTTCTGTATAGATTATAGGTCAATTAGAATTGAGTCTAAGGGATCAGGAGTCTAGGTTTGAAAGCTGCTCTGAAGACCCAAGTTTTTCTGGAGACTAAGTCCAAATCGTCGAGCTCAGCACGACGTTTCGTCGAACTCCGGTCGACGATCGTCTAGCTCAACTTTGGCAGATCGTCGAGCTCCATTCGACGATCGCTGAGCTCAAGCCTCTCAATATCGTCGAGCTCTGGTCGACGATCGCTGAGCTCAACTTCTCAATATCGTCGAACTCCATTCGACGATCGCTGAGCTCAGGTCGACGATTTTGACTCTGTACTGGATCTTTATCTCTGAGCTCAGTTCGACGATCTTTGAGCTCAGATCGACGATTTCTTTGCTGCTTGCTTTTTCCAGTTCGCTGAGCTCAGCTCGACGATAGCAGAGCTCAGTTCGACGATTTCAGTTGATCTTCAGAATTCAAATTCAAATCAAGATAGAAGTTATTCTGCATTTAAGTCAGAAGATCTGCCAGCCGTTTTCATTTAATTCTGGAGCAAGTTTCAAGGGATTTTTCAAGGAATATATCAGTGGACTTTCCTTCAGAACTTTTTATGCAATTAAGGCTGTAATTAATTCAGACCAACGGCTATCTTTGACTGAGTAATTTTCTTATTGAGATTCAGAGAATAAAAGAGAGAATATTTTTTTCAATGACAGTTAAGAGAGATTGACAAGAACAGGACATCTCTCAATATACAGAGACTCTGAAAAATTTTTCTGTCAACAAGAATTCAGAAGAACACTCATCAAGAGATCAAGCTTTCAAATCTTAAGATCTCTTCAGCTCTCAAGTGTTCAAGGCCAACATCACTTCAAGACTCCAGACACTCAATATTTCAGCTTGCTGAAATCATCCTTTGCTGGAGATCTATCTTTGAAGGCCTATCACCCTCAGCAAAGCTCATCTTCCTGAAGACTTCAAGGACTCAGGGGGAGCTTTGACAACATCACTGAATCCACATAGTCTTCTCAGTTGCTTGAGAAAGAGAAGACTGCCATCACTCTCTCACCCTCATTCTGTAAAGGGTTTTTCAAACTCCCTTCAAAAGTTTGAAGTTGGTTTTTGAGCACCTTGTCAAAAGCTCATTGGTGGCAAGACACCTGATCAAAAAATCTGTTTTGGTTTTTGAGCACCTTATCAAAAGCTCATTGGTGCCCAGGACACCTGATCAACTCATCCTGCAGTGGATTCCTACCTAGGGTGGTAGAAGAGTGGATGTACCCAAGTTGGGGAACCACTATATTTCCTTGTGTCTTCTGGTTGTGCATGTTTTTCTTTTGTTTCTGGACTAGATTCTTTTGTGCATAGCTTAGTTTTGTGGTTTATTTTATTTCTGCTTCCCTGCTCACATTCATTACAACAATTGTTGTAAAGCCTTGCAAAAGATTTTCTTTGTGTTTTAAAAAGCACCATATACTCTATTCACCCCCCCTCTAGAGTATATCAGATCTAGTTTCCCCTTTCAAATATCCTAGGTGAATCACTCTTATTAAGTGACTTAAAACTGTTTTTAGTTTGCTTGCCTAATTGACAGGCCTTGCAGAGTCCTTCCTTCTTGTGAAGGGCCAGAAGGTAGTCTCTAACAAGATTGTCCTTGGAGAGCCTAGCATAGTTCTAAGGTTTAGGTGTCCTAGTCTCTTATGCCATAAAATATTTTGGTCTATAAACTGAATTGAATAAGCAGATATCTATAGAAGTTGAAAGAAAATCTACAAGGTAGATGTTACCTTCCTTTTACCTGTCAACACAGTGGTGTTGTTCTCTGACTGATCTTGCATAGAGTTTTGCTGAAGATCACCTGGTAGCCTTCATCACATAGCTGACTGATACTGATTAGGTTGTGCTTCAGTCCTTCCACATATGCTACCTTCTTGAAGGTTACAGAACCAATCTGGACTGCTCCATATCTTTAGTTTGTCCAAAGTTGGAGTCACCAAAGATAACTTTGGGTCCAAGCTTGGCTTTAAAGGAATTGAGGTTGTCCTTGTTCCCTGTCATGTGCTTTGAGCATCCACTATCCAAATACCATTGCTGGTTAGATGTTGGATAGGTCTTCACCTGCACATTAAGCAATTTACTTGTTTTTGACCCAGTTTACCTTGGGCCTAGGTTGATAACCTTTAAATTCAGAAATGAAAGACATCCCTGGCTGACTCTATATCCTTCAGGATGATATCTCCTTGGAGTAAAATTCATTCAGTATAAGGGTTAAATGTTTGGGATGAAGAACCCTCAGGATTCAATTTTGACTTGCCATTGAAAAAGTTTCCAGAGCTCTGACCTCTGTTCGACGATCTTGGAGCTGAGTTCGACGATCTTGGGTCAGATCGTCGAGCTCCGTTCGACGGTCGACTATGGCTGAGGTCAGGTATATGAGATCGTCGACCAGCGTTCGACGATCTTGGCTTAGATCGTCGATCAGCGTTCGACGATTTGTCTTGAGATCGTCGAGCTGCGTTCGGCGATCGTCGATCTTCATTCGGCGATCGTCGATCTCCGTTCGACGATTTGTACTGGACTTTAGTTTTCTGAGGCAGATCAGAATTTTTCCTGGCAACCTCTACAACTCTCTTTCCCTTGTCAGAAATGAACTTGATAGGGGTTGTTAGAACAATAGGTTGGCTGGATGAGGCACCCAAGCCCAGTGTACTGTTGAATCTTGAGTTCACTGTGCTTGTGATGTCCATCAGCTTGATGCTTCTCCCATTGAGAGATTCTTCAAGCTTCTTGGCCTCAGAGAGTTCACTCTTCAGTGAAGCTATCTGTTCCCTATGGTTCTCTAACTCCTGAGAGAGCTTGAGGTTTTCTGATTTTAAAGCATTGTGTTCAGACAATTGATTTCTGAGAGAGATGATCTCTTCTCAGACTTTAGCAGGTCTAAACATAGTGCTTTAAATTCAAGTTTAAAATCTTCTGAAGTGAAATCAAAAGAGTTGATTACCTGATCTTCTTCAGGTTGAGTTTCTGAGTCTGACTCTGACTCCTCTTCCTCTGAGTTGTGTTGAGAGGCATTGATTGCCATCATGCAGAATTCTTTTTCCTCTGCATCATCCTCATCATCACTTGAGCTGGAAGAGGCCTGTGACTCCTCTTCAGTCTCACTCCAGGATTCAGCAACAAATCCTTTCCTTGTGTGCTTATTTTTGCTGGTGGAAGGTTTGTTATTTCCATGCCTTTTGGAGTCTTCTCCTTTCTTCTTTCTTTTCTGTCCCTCCTGTCCTTGTTCTTGTTTTCTGGACAGTCAGGAACCATATGCCCTGGTTTCCTGCAACCAAAGCAAATAATTCTTTGTTATTGCCAAAGGACTTGTCATACCTTGGCTTGTCCTGATCCTTGTGTGATCTTCTTCTGAAATCCTTTCTGGCCATCTTATAGAATCTTTTGGCCAACAGGCTGAGAAGTTCATCATTGCTTGTGGCCTTTTCTTCAGGCAGATCCTCAGCTGCCTTGAATGCAATAGTCTTCTCCTTTCTTGTGGCTGGAGAAGCAGCCTTTTGTTCTTCTTCTCTGTTCTTGATGAGTAGCTCATAAGATTTGAGCTTACCCAACAAGGCTTCAGTGGTAATCTCATTTAGGCTTCTGGCATCTTTAATTGGCCAGATTCTTGAATCCCAAGTGCTGGGGAAGCACATTAGGATCTTGTCATTGAGTTCTGTCAGTGAGATTTTCTTTGTCTAATGTCCTCAGTTCACTGACAATTAGACTTATCTATTGTACATGTCTCCCACTGACTCAGTTTCTCCCTTCTTGAAGTTCTCATATTGGAGATGAGATGAGATCTTCTGTCCTTTCTCTCATCAGCTGATCAGAAACTATTTCTGAGAGCTTGTCCCAGATCTCCTTGGCTGAGTTGCATTCAGCTACCTTCTGAAAAATGTCATCTGACATTGTCTGAGCTAGAATGTTCATTGCCTTGGCATCAGCCACTTTCCACTTTTTAATGTCAGCATCTGTTCCTGATGGAGGTGGAACAGCATTTGTGCTTGTACTTTCTGGAGGTCTTGGACACACTGTCAAAACAGAATTAAAAATGTCTTCGTCAATAGAATTCATGTAGAGTTTAATCCTTGCTTTCAAAGTGCAAACTTTGACAGATTGCACACTGGAGGTCTGGTGCTAGCATAGTCTTTGTTTTGGGCCATGATTTGTGCAAGTTAAAAACTAATAAAGAAATATAAAAGAAGGATCTAGTTTGGGATCTTTGGGGTTCAGGTGTTAGCCTGTACAACCAAACAGATATGGTATGTTTAACCACCTGGCTTTGATACCAATTGAAAGGGGAAACTAGATCTGATATACTCTAGAGAGGGGGTGAATAGAGTATATGGTGCTTTTTGAAAACACAAAGAAAACTTTTGCAAAGCTTTACAACAATTGTTGTAATGAGTGTAAGCAGGGAAGCAGAAATAAAACTAAGCTATGCAGAAATTAAGCACAAGAAAATCTAGGCCAGAAACAAAAAGAAAACATGCAGACCCAGATGACACAAGGAAATTATAGTGGTTCCCCAACTTGGGTACATCCACTCTTCTACCACCCTAGGTAGGAATCCACTGCAGGATGAGTTGATCAGGTGTCCTGGGCACCAATGAGCTTTTGATAAGGTGCTCAAAAACTAATACAGATTTTTTGATCAGGTGTCTTGCCACCAATGAGCTTTTGACAAGGTGCTCAAAAACCAGATTCAAACTTTTGAAGGGAGTTTGAAAAATCTTTACAGAATGGGGGTGAGAGAGTGATGGCAGTCTTCTCTTTCTCAAGCAACTGAGAAGACTATGTGGATTCAATGATGTTGTCAAAGCTCCCCCTGAGTCCTTGAAGTCTTCAGGAAGATAAGCTTTGCTGAGGGTGATAGGCCTTCAAATGTAGATCTCCAGCAATTGATGATTTCAGCAAGCTGAAATGTTGAGTGTCTGGAGTCTTGAGATGATGTTGGCCTTGAACACTTGAGAGCTGAAGAGATCTGAAGATTTGTTTGAAAGCTTGATCTCTTTGAGAAGTGTTCTTCAGAATTCTTGTTGACAGAAGATTTTGAATATTGTTCTATCTTCTGTTATTGTGTGTGTATCCTCTACTTGTTCTCAAAAAAAAAACATTCTTCTTTTTGTTCTCTGAATCTGAATAGAAAATTGCTCTGTCAAAGATAGCCGTTGGCCTGAATTAATTACAGCCTTAATTGTGTAATATGTTTTGAAGGAAAGTCCACTGATTTGTTCCTTAGAAAATCCCTTGAAACTTGCTCCAGAAGTAAATGAAAACGGCTGGCAGATCTTCTGTCTTAAATGCAGAATAACTTCTATCTGATTTTGAATTAGAATTCTGAAGGTCAACTGAAATCGTCGAACTGAGCTCTGCTATCGTCGAGCTGAGCTCAGCGAAAAAGAAAATGCAAGCAACAAAGAAGTCGTCGATCTGAGCTCAAAGATCGTCGAACTGAGCTCAGAGATAAGGATCCAGTTCAGAGTCAAAATCGTCGACCTGAGCTCAGCGATCGTCGAATGGAGCTCGACGATATTGAGAAGTTGAGCTCAGCGATCGTCGACCAGAGCTCGACGATATTTGAGAGGATTGAGCTCAGCGATCGTCGAATGGAGCTCGACGATCTGTCAAAAGTTGAGCTAGACGATCGTCGACCGGAGTTCGACGAAACGTCGTGCTGAGCTCGACGATTTGGACTTAGTCTCCAGGAAAAACTTGGGTCTTCAGGGCAGCTTTCCAAACCTAGACTCCTGATCCCTTAGACTCAATTCTAATTGACCTATAATCTATACAGAAGGTCAAAACATAAATTCCTAGAGACATAGTGATCCTGACCCAAATTAGTAATAGGGTGTTCCAACAAATGCCTTTCTCTATGGCGATCTTCAGGAGGACGTCTATATGGAGCAACCTCCTGGGTATGTGCTCAGGGGGAGACACGTGTTTGTCATTTGAAGAAGGCCATTATGGCCTAAAGCAGAGCCCTCGGGCATGGTTCGACAAATTCAGTGGTATTGTGGCTACCATCGGCTTTCATAGGAGTTCGGCCGATCACTCCTTATTCATTCGCAAAACGGCCTTGGGACTGGTGGTTTTGGCCGTATATGTGGATGATATTCTCCTTACTGGCAATGACCGAGATGGGGTGGACTTGACAAAGAGCACCTCCGTCAGCACTTGGTCACGAAGGATATGGGCTCCCAAAATACTTTTTGGGGATAGAAATCTCTCGGAAACTTGACTCCTTGGTTCTCTCTCAACGGAAGTATGCCCTTGATCTTCTACGAGAAGCAGGATTGACAGGTGCCAAACCAGCTCGTTTTCCCATGGCTGTTGGAGAAGATAAAACGTGGACGGATGATTCGCCTCTTCTATCTGATGTCACACGGTACAGACGTTTGGTAGGCAACTCATCTATCTCACGGTGACTAGAGACCCGACATCGCCTACGCTGTAGGCAAGGTCAGTCCAGTTTATGCAAGCTCCTAGGGAGTGCCATCCCTTCAGTCCGCCCGAAGATTTTAGAGTATATCAAAGCAGCACCGGGCAG